>CM069912.1:0-107207 GCA_036172215.1 Camellia granthamiana
CACTGATTTGAGATGACGTTGAAACTCTATATCCTACTCATTCATCCCCAAGAACCCCTGCAAAGCAAATACCATAGATGAGCCGATAAGCTTAGAAAAGCTTAAAAAATCCTAATTCAAACGTAATTTGGTTCAAATTCCGATATGTAACATCCCTTTATTTTGAGGACTACCAATTGAGATAAAATTGGCTTTCCATAGACATTTCACTCCGTAACAGTCTGGCACTTCCTCCTTGAAGAGGTTAAAAAACACTGACATATCCACAATCTTCGTATGAATTTGGCAAAGTTGACTAACCCATCATATCACCTCCCCGGCTTTCGACACCTCATCGTGGACGTCTCCCAATCTCCTTGCTAAACAATGGCCTATAAAATCAATAACCACTTGCAACAAGACATGATTGACCTCCACATTACAATCACCTCTAATCGACAAGATTTAAAGAGGATCCTTGAGTGATAAAAAAAAATTGCGTGGCTTTCAACAAAGGATTTGAGTTGCGTTTTTTTGGTCAGCCAACGTACTTTAATTTATTTTTTCGTTCTTTTCATATGAAAAAGAGTCGTTTGTGAATTGATTCGAGTTCGGTTCGATAAGAGTTTGTTCGAACTCGATTTGTTAATTTTTTTTCCCTTGCGTTTGAGCTTGAATACAAACTCGCTAAAATCTTAATAAATAAGCCTAAATATATTAAAATTCAGCTTGTTAGTTGGTTCGTTTAATATTTATTAATATAAAAATATGTATAAAAAATAAGATAAATATGTTATTTATATATTTAAAAAATGTAAATATAAAAAATAGCTAACTATTGATAATACATTTGTGTAATAGTGGTAGTTATTTTAATAAAATATTGACTTTTCTTTTAGTATATTTATATATATTGTATAATCATAGTTTTAATTGGAACTTTAGGCTCCTATGCAAATATGAATTTATAATTTTTTTTGGTTCGTTAAGGCTCTTGAATAAGCTTGAAGTCGAGTCAAGTCTAAACCAACTTGGCTCGATCTTAGTTTATTAAATTTTTATTGAATTCGAGCTCGAATTCGAACTCGTTAAAATCTTAATAAACAAATCTAAATATTCCAAAACTCGGCTTGACTTGTTTGTAGCCCTAGTGATGAAAACGATTTTGAGATTAGATTAGGCTATAAGGCATATGTACAAAAGTATGAAAACTTAATTTTTAAGAATTTAAATAAAAAAACTATAATTTTTAAAAATCAAAATGAGAATTTTTTAAAATTTTTAGAAATTCCCTTAGCCACGATGAGAGTTGATAAGCGGAATACACCAAACACAAGAATATGTTTTTTCAAGGGATATAGTAAGAATTGATGCATATATTAAACTAGGGTGAGCACGGTTTGGATTGGACTAGATTAGGATAAAATCAGAATCAATTTGTTATTTACAGTTTTTGAAAAATTGAAACTAATTTAATCCATTTAAATCGTGGAACCAATTCATTTAAACACGAATTAGATTGATTTAGGACCACGGGTTCACACAATTAAATAACAAAAAAATATATATAACACTTTAATTTCATAAAAACATAAACATAGTACTAGTTCCACAATAACAACATGTCTTTCTATAATAGAAAGATACTATTAAAATTTAAACAACTATAATAAAACTAATTCCATTATAAGTATTTAGACCATTACTAATTAAAATTAAAAAATAACAAATAAAAGTAATAAAAAAAGATACTATGTGAATTTAAGTTTGAGTTTGAGTTTAGTTTTATATAGAATGAGAGAAGATAGTATGTAGGAGGGTGTATAATAAAAATATAAACTATTTGTATACGGTCCGGATTGGTTCTAATCCGGAACCGCGGGGTTCAATCCGGAACCAATCCGTGGACTACGGATTTTTAATTTTTCAATCCAGAACCGAACCGCGGATTCAAAAAACCAATCCAAACCTACCGAATTGGACTAGACTGGATCGGATTACGGATTTCATGGATTCCTTGTTCAGCCTTATACATTAAGCGTGGAGGTGTAATTTAGCTTTAAGGCCTCGTTTGGCTAGTTGATTTTTAGTCACTTTTGGGTTTGTAGTGAAAGTCAAAAATTGACTTTTTTGAATTTAAAGACATTTGAAAAGTTAATTTTTAGCCACGGATGAAATTGCAATTCTACTCTTCATGGGTCAAAATATGCTACATAGGTGAAGTTGTAAATAATTTAAATTGAATGAGAATAGTTTGATCATTGTATTGTAATTTAACATCATAAATAAATATTAATAAAAAAAATCAAAAGTAACTTTTTATTCCTAAATCACTTACTAAAAAAGTCAAAAACTTTATTAAAAAAAAAAAAGGTCAAAAAATCACTTTTTCCCGTCACCCCAAAACACCCCTAGAGAATTTGAAGAAAGTCAGGGAGACTCTGGTCATTTTAAGCCTCTCCGTGGATTGATATGCATAAAAGGCTTAAACCCTAACCCTAAACCCCCCCAATCAGCTGCTGCTCCCTACTTGTGTTGTGTCTGGAGGCTCTATCTTTTCTTGATTTCATCTTTTGCTCTGCGCTCGACCAAGGATGAGACCTCCGAGAGGCGGCGGACGTGGCGGTGGATTTAGGGGCGGCAGAGATGGCGGCCGCTTCCGTGGCGGTGGTGGTAGAGGCGGCCGCTTCGGTGGCGGTGGCCGCTTTGGTGGCGGTGGTCGCGACGATTATAACCAACCACCTGAGGAAGTAGTAGGTCTGTTCTGTTCTGTTCTGTTCTGTTCTGTTCTTACATATATATGTATTTGCATTAGTTATATGGATTCATGATGTTTGAATGAGAATATTTTGTGATGTATGTGTAGAGATTTCGACGTTTCTTCATGCTTGCGAGGGCGATGCAGTGACTAAGCTCACCAATGAGAAAATACCTTACTTTAATGCTCCAATTTATCTTCAAAACAAGACCCAGATTGGCAAAGTTGAAGAAATTTTTGGTCCCATCAATGAATCCGTGAGTCCTTATTTTGCCATTTATTGTTTTTTGTGGTTTGAAGTTTGTTGTTGTTTTTAGTTTTGGAATCAGATTAGACATGATTTCTGTTTTGCATTTCTGTTATTGGTAGTACTTTTCAGTTAAAATGATGGAAGGCATTGTAGCAACTTCGTATTCGGCTGGTGATAAGTTCTACATCGACCCGGCTAAGCTTTTACCACTGTCAAGATTTCTTCCCCAGCCAAAGTATGTTTCTTTCGACTTGCTATATAAGATTTGATGTTGTAACAATAGCATCATTGGAATGTGCACAAAGGATTACACTAACTTTTCTTAATTGTCCTAAAGCATCCTGCAATGACACTGTTCTTTGGAATGAATGAATACTCTACTTTTTATCCTATTGGACAGTCTACATAAATATTAGCTGAATCCCCCCATTTTAAGGTGAAGAGCAAAGTTCCAGTTTGTTCAGGGAAATGGTTCTCAAACTTCAATAGCAAAATTTAACTAGTCAAGAATTCAGTTTTAAAACTACAAAATTAGTGTGATAAAGTATTTTATTGATGCAATCGAAAGAAAAAAGTGTGTTATTGATGGGAGAGAAATATCCTGTTTTGCTTAGAATAAAATTTGGGCTGTTAATATTAACTTTCTGAAATGTGAAAATGTGGGTTAGAATGCTAGGTATTTGCTTGTCCAGCTTGATAACTTGTTCTGTGGTTCTTTTCTCTTTTGGTAGGTTTTATAAACAGAGTGAGGCCCAGTTTTATAGGCTTATTCCTCACCTAGTTGTGCTATTTACATTAGAAAATTTCTCATTTTGCATATCTGATATCTAGCCATACTATTAATTTTCCATTAGATCAACTAATTGTCATCAATTTACATATTATCTTTTCCTTCTTAAGGAGTTGTCTATTTAGTTCTTGACTTCCTAACCTGTCTGTTATGTGGTTGGCGGCTCTGTTGGGTGATGCCTTGATTACAATGCAAGATGCTAAGCTTCCTTGGTGGAAGAAACTCATGTTTCTCCCGGACTTAAAATATTCATAATAAATGGGCATCTGAATGTGCTATATAAGTATTTTACTGGCCTTTGCTAAAGTTCTTTTGTCAAACCCAATTGGTACACATTTCAGCATAGCTTATAATGTTTGCCTTGATGTTGATGTTTCTGATACAACCATGGCAGTACTTGGTCAAATTAATATACATTTCTTTTTTACATTCAATAAAAAAAGGTCCGGCAATCTGTCATGTGTATGGTTCTATATCCCACATCAATTGGTCAAATTAATTTTAACCATGGGCTATGGAATAACACCAAGTATGGGTGGGCTTTTGAATGGCCAGCCCCTTGAGTTAAGTGGTCTAAAGCATTAAATCTATTTATAAATAAAGATCGCTATGTTGTTGAATTGGCCCGGTTTGCTAAGGAATTGATAATTTATCCAGTTCAAGTCAATGTGTTGTAAAATGGTTGGTTCACATGTGATTTTTTATCCCAATGGTGTACCGGGGTGAAGGGCCAAAAACCAATTCAAACCAGCTGGCGTGCTACATACCAGCTGGTATTCTAAGCCTTGGTCCGTTGCTTGATGAGTGGATAGGTTTCAGTTACATAACTGCCATGGATGCTTTGTAATGCTTCTTTAGTTGACTAAAATATTTGTCACCTGCCCATGTCAATGATTCTCTTATTTCAATGCATTGCAACTTAGGGTGTTCTCCTGGCAGAAAACTCCTTTTATAGTAAACTAGACAGCAAACTTTCTTTCATTCCCCTCAAATAAGGAAGTATTTATGTAACACAATTTAGATATGGAGGTTTTGTTGTACCGGAAGGTCACAGATAAATCATTTCAATTTGAGTGCTTGATATTGTAATGCCATTTTTTTTGGTCAGACTTGCAGTTAAATTTCTTCCATCTCCACCACTCTCCTAGTAGCTTGCATATGATGTTGTTTGGCTTCTTTTGAATTAGTGTTTTCTTTCAAAGAGCTTGGTTGCTTGCTTTTTCTTTTTCCTTATGAATGGGAGACGGTTATTGTTCTTTGTTTAGATATCCATAGATCGAATCGGAGTAGGTTTACTGAACTTCATTGCCACATTGTTGTTGCAGGGGACAGACACAAGGTGCTAGAGGTGGAGGCCGTGGTGGAGGCAGAGGTGGTGGGAGAGGCGGTAGCTTTCGTGGAGGCGGTAGCTTTCGTGGAAGGGGTGCTCCAAGGGGTAGGGGTGGCCCCCGAGGTGGCGGACGTGGTGGTGGTTTTAGGGGCAGAGGGAGATTTTAGAATGGCATTGTGTACTTTTTCTATGTCCTCCTTTGAGTTGTGATTCCAGAACGCTTTGGAAGGTAATTCACATGTTGGTTTTGATATGAACTTTTTGTTAACAGAATGAGTGGAATTTAGTGGCACATTTCTGTATCCTCTTTTATTTATGTGCGGTATTTAGTGGATTCAATCAGATATGGCTCTATTAAATTTCGAGTGCTAAACATTTTTCAGTTTCCACTGTTTGGAATGATTGTTTTAAGAGAATGGAAAGGTTGAAATTTCTCAGGAGATGTGATACTATTCAATATGGTTGGGGATAATAATGGGTCTCCAAAGGTGGGAATTTGGAGGTGTTACTTTTACATATATAAATACATAGAGCCAAGCATGTCGGATATGTACATCTCATAAGGGGAAGGGGGTAGGTTGCCTGGTTCAAACCCAGCTCACGAGCAGGGCATCTAGTGTCTGTTCACTGGATGACGCTAACACGCTTGGAGGTGTTGCTTTGTATGGGGCATTTATTGTGCCTCACTAACTGTACTTTCTCAAGGTTCTTCCCAAGGCTTGCCTATAGTTGATTGATCGATGAACATAACATTATCGGTGCTTCCTGAGCTTGGGGTACCTGCTTGTTCCACAGTTCCTGGTTCAAAGTCAATGCACTCCCCTGCTTCCTGTCAAACTATAATCAGTTTATCGATGAGCTATATTTTGCTTTTCTGGATCACAGAAGCCCATCAAGTTTCGGTTCAAAGCTTTTGAAAATGTATGGCTTTATGGTGGTTGGCATGGCAGCTTGAAATTGGTGTTTATTTTAATGGTCAAAATGAATGGATTTGTATTGTACAAGTTTATCTTACATTCTAAACTGAGCATAGCCCTCCATGGCATCAGCCATTAGCAAGCTGTTTCTAACTTTAGGAGGAGAGGGCTATTTAGCATACCCTTTGAGGCACAGGAAGGTGCCTGAAATTGGTTACTTGAAGACTTGCAAGCATCATATTTAAATCAATTTAAAACTAAATATAAGATGAGATGAAGGTGTACTTCACTTTCGGTTTCATTGCTCAGGAAGTCCTGTTTCTTTGTCCTGGTTTTCTTACAATGATCTTGCTATGCTAATCAACTGGTTTGAGTTAAAACTGAAGTAGCATCAAGACAAATATGTGTTGAGCTTAAGTTTGCTTTGTCACCCAACTGAGGGAAAGCAAAATTTGAACCTTACAAGATTATTATTACATAATCCAAACCCAAATAATTGAGAGGTACACCATTTAGTTTAGATTGCAAGCCATACTCTCTGCGAATTAGCTATTGAAGTTGTACTCTTATGCATGCATATGACAATGCAGAGCCTGTTGCACTTCTTAAATACTTATAAATTGAGACTGTTAAAACCCCTGCGTGCATAATATCTCAGTGATCAGCGATTGAATTGAATCTGTTTAAAGCATGAGGTAGGTGTTGGCTGTAACTGGAAGATGTGTGTGTGTGTGAGAGAGAGAGAGAGAGAGAGAGAGAGAGAGAGAGAGGTGTGAAACGTACTTCATTAACTTTCCCTTCATGGAGAATTTGCATTGTCCAAGTGGACTCATTCGATTATGAAAGCTCATAGAACTACTCATTAATGTCAAAAACAGAAAAGGTAAAAAAAGAAGAAGATAATAACAACAAAATCCGACATAGAAGACCAATTAATAAGAGGGGCCTCCGTTGAAGCCTTATTGTATAATTAAAGCAGGTGTGCATTGTTGTGGTCGTCTTCTCAGGCTCCCCAACCCCTGAGAACAGTGGCACGAGCAACACGATTAACCCCAAGGGTGAAGGCTCCCATGCGCAGATCACAATTATGGGCTTTGCACATTTCCTTCACATCCTTGAAACCTTTGGTCATGTATGTCTTCAGCTCATTGTTCACCTTCTCCTCATCCCACATGAATCCTTGAATGTTCTACATTCCACACCCCCCAAAAATGCCCCCAATTATAAGCTTACTCTACATTTTTATAAATCGGTTAACATGGAAATCATAACAAGTAATCCAACTGTCTGAAGTCCCCCCCAAAAAAATGGATTGCAGAAATTGAATAACAAAAAAGATTTCCGTTTTTTTTTTAAAAAAAAAAGCATAATTAATAAGCTGCAATATAGCTGGAAAGTGATAGGTGGAAAAGCAATACCTGAACCCACTCAAAATAACTAACCGTAACTCCACCTGAGTTTGCATAAATGTCCGGAAGGATGACAACACCTTTCTTTGATAGGATCTGCAAATGAAGAAGACAAATTATGCTACTGCAATTATTTTGTACTGTAAACTTCAAAATCAATCAGGATGCACTGACCTCATCAGCCTCCGGATCAGTTGGATGGTTAGCTGCCTCAATGATAAATTTGGCTTTGATATCGTTTGCATTTTCCCTTCAATTATATATCAAAAGAAAATTTATGTAAAACCTCACAAACCATGCCCGTGACATTATTATGCTCATCAGATGTTTAAGGAAAAGACCTGTTGATCACACCCCCAAGGGCTGCTGGGAGGAGAATATCACAATCTTCGACCAATATTGATTTGGGGTCTATTGCATCCCCACCGTTGAATCCTCTAACTCCACGATTTTCTTTGACGTGCTTTAGTAGGCTTGGAACGTCGAGTCCTTTGCTGTTCTTTACAGCTCCGGTTATGTCACTTACTGCAACAATCTTCCCACCCTTTTCACTGATGAGATCAGCAGCCCAGGAACCCACATTGCCAAATCCCTGAGATCAGAACCAATCATCACAACATAATTGATTGAAGAAAAAGGAGTATAAATGAGATATTTAGCTTTCTTTTGTCAACTGTCCTCCCTCGAATCCCTGGCACATTCACGCTGTGCTTCTTCAACACTCATTCTGCAATTTTTTGGAATAATAACCTCATCTGTTATTTTATGTGAACCTACTCTTTAGTTATTATTCACTATGTTATTTTGTTCCGTGTGGACAACTCCACAGTAATTTCAAATATTCTAGTAAGTCATATAACAGGTTCACCTGTACAACAAATCGTTGTCCAGCAATGCTCTTCCCATACTCGTTGAGCAGGGCCTCTGTTGCAAATAAGACTCCCCTTCCAGTGGCAGCATCTCTACCAAGGGATCCACCAAGATCCTGATATAAAGAATTTGAGTCTGTCAAATTACAGAAATGAGGAAATACTGTGAAAACATAACAACCTATAATGTTGTAACGATTCCCAAGTGCATGTAGAATGCAAACTTTTTTATTTATACATTGTATTCACAATATGTGTACTTTGAAAGTTTGGTTTCATCAAACAGCCATTAATATAACATAGAGCAAAAGCATCAGCAACCATGAGAAGAAAAAATCAAAAAGTTAATGCCATTTTGCAAAATACTGCATCAGTGTTACTAGAAGAATCAAAATATTTACAAGAAAAACCACAATTACGAGACCTGGTTTTGTGACCAGTCTATGTTTACTTACAATAGGTTTACCAGTCACTACAGCAGGTGAGTAGCCATGAAATTTCGCGTACTCGTCTAATATCCATGCCATTGTCTGTTTAAACACACAACAATCAAAAATCAGTTCAAAATTTCAGCAAACATTAGAAAGTATATACATGGAAACTACTCAACAGCATTAGTTATTAACCTAAACAACCATTAAAATTCTGTGAACTAAAGTAGATCTTTTGTAAACCTGTGGATTTGTTCCCATATCAGGTGCTGGAACATCAGTGTGCACTCCAACAAGATCGTGTATCTTCTGGGTGAAAACTCTGGTGAGTCGTTCTAGCTCAGAGATGCTTAATTCCCCTGGATTGCATCCTATCCCTCCTTTAGCTCCACCGTATGGTATATTGGCTACTGCGGTCTTCCACGTCATTAGTTGTGCTAAAGCATTCACCTCATCTGGGTCAACCTACAGTTTCCAGGTAACTATTTCAACAGAAACCCAAAGTAATCTTTAAAATCCAGAAAAAACATAATCATCCCCTCTGGGTGGTATAATCTTAGAAACCCAATTTCTACCCTGTCAGCAAAGGTTTCAGTTAATAGGTCATGAACAAACCTCTGGGTGATATCTGATTCCTCCCTTCATGGGGCCTCTGGCATTGTCATGCTGAACCCTGAACCCAACAAAAGAAGCCAAATTGCCATCATCTTTTGGTATGGTACACTCCACCTTCATTTTTTCGTAAAAAAGCAGCGCAGTTAGCAGAGTAAAAACAAATAAGGTTTTAAGTAAACAAAATCGTGAAAGCTCATAAAAAACTACAACTTATTTGGGCCAGAATGCCTTCAGTTGATCAAAAATTATCAAGAGAGGTAATAAGGGAGAAAATAAAAGAAAGTTCGGTATTTTCATGAATGATGGCACAATAATGAATTGACAGGGAATGAAAATATAATTCTGGGCTCAGAAGTCACTAACTCAAACTTGTCTGAATGGATTATGAAGAGCCATGTAATCAGGACATCAACACTTATATATTATAAAATGGAATAAATTTTTTGAAAGGCTAAAAATATGTGGGATTGTAAATTCTGGAGTTATGGAATTGTGATGTATAAAGATCACCATGGATAACCTAATGCAAGTAAATAAGAAGCGTTTCTGAAGGAAAATCATAGTTAATCCATAAAAACAAAAAAATAAAGTGAAACATTCCAGGCAATGATATCCTACTGAAAGAAAAGAAACAAATAAAGCATGAGATGTTGACAACTAATAGAGAGGGAAATGTTTGGCTAAATGAGCAATGGATTAGGTTGCTAACATTTTACGTCGATAAACTCATCGACATTAAAACAAGCATCCATGAGAAAAAACATTTACAACCTTGATTTCCCTAAATGGAATGAGCAAACTCTTTTCAAGCTTTGAGTCCAGCCCCAAAAGCCGAGCTGCCAGCTTAAAATTTCTGTTGGTTGCAGCTAATGCATTCATGATTGCTCAGATAACTGGTGAGAAGCCAATCAGAGAAGATCAGATCTCTCAATTTCAATTGCAACAAGTGAGGAAATAAATCGACCTCAATGACTCTGCGTATGAGAAATCAATTCGAAGTTAGACGTAGATAACAATTATTAGTCAATGTGAAAGGAACTGATGAGCTATATAAGGGAAGCATAGGGAAAATAACATTTTGCACTACAAGAGTAGGTAAAAACACAGGTATTAAACATTTTCTTCTAAGATCCAAGCAGAAAAGATATACTTGTTAATTGCTTACAACCACATTACCTTATTAATTACTTATAACCACATTATCTTGTTATTTGCAGGAAAATACCACATGCAAAAATGTATACTTTCACCATTATAAAACTAGATTAACTTATAATATGGCATATAATATTCTTTGAAACATGGACCATGACATTTATCACAAATTTTGGCAATGTCACTTAGGCCTAAAATCAGCTGCTAAACTCAAATGTCAAGAAGGGGTTAACTCGAAGCTTTTCCATCAACCCATAGGGCAGCTTGAGCAGGCATAGCCTGACAAAAACTTGCTGCTACTACTGCCAAGCTAGTATTGGCATTTCATGATGTGGGAATAAGTTATTTTGGCCTTTGTCCCAATAACTTTCTGTCCTCTTTCCTCATTTTAAACATTGTATTTACCAAGTTGGATTATATAGTAAATTGAACCATTGATGATAATCATGCATTGAAGTTTGAATAGTTTATTACTATGTGATTTTATCCAATAAAAAATACCTGATCCATGTTACCCAATATTCAACATTACTCTTTAGTCTATACATTATTAATTTAACCTAACATAGCCTAGCCTTCACCAAATGAACCTAACATAGCCTAGCCTGCACCAGTCAGGCCATGCCAATTGAACCAAATCCCACCTTAGAATTAGAAAAGGTCAAGCATGAGAAGAGGTAGGCGATTTTGCATTTGATAATATCTTTCTGGTACAAGTTTTGCCTCTAATAATATTATATTTGAGCTTATGCTAATAAGATAGTGTTCAAGGCTAGATCTCTCCCATCCTTTCAGTCCTCAATGACCAATGTTCCTTCTGGCCTCTTCTGCGCTTAGCTGACTCATAAAAAATTATTCATAATTTTATTTCAAATGAAAATTCCCAACAAATTTTCTTATGCATTTAAAAAATTTTCTTTGCAATAGCTTGTCACTAAATGAGTAATGGCATAGAAATGAAGTGTGTGTGTACACATATATATAACTTCACATGGAATGGTACTCGAAATCGATTGTGATTGATAAAAAAAATAGGCATCATGAATTTGGGTTGGTGATTGGGGAGAGGGCATGAGCCATGACATTTGTTGATTGGTATGTGGCATGGCCACGTGGGAATAATGTTCCCTTATTAATGGATGCCTAGTTTTGAGGAATGTACAACCATTCCTTTGAATTTTGAGCATTTGTGTAAAAAAGAAGTAAATGTAGAATTTTCTAAGATGTATAAACATGATACAAGAAGAAACTGTGACCCATTACTAGCAACAGTCAAAGTATGGAGGACCACGACCCTTGCCGTGTGGCCCCCTATTCAGGGGTATTCTCTCTCAGAGGACTCTCTCTCTCTCTGGCTTTACTTTCTTTCTTTCTACTGTTGTACTGCATATTATTCTTAACGCTTATCAGTCATCGCTTTCACAAGCGAATAGCCAAAGAAACCGAGCCATTCTCTCTCTCTCTCTCTCTCTCTCTCTCTCAAAACATGTATGGGTGAGTGCATATACGGAGGGTGTAGGAGCTAAAAAATTCAAAATTTTAAAAACTAATCACCAGTTTGGATGAAGTATTAAAAACAGAGAAGTATGAAACAGAGAGAGAGAGAGAGAGAGAGAGAGAGAGAGAGTGGGTTTGGGAAATATCATACCAGAAAAAGATGGAGAATAGAGATGGATTGATCACAGCAACTGATTAGTGTTGGTGTTGGGGAGCAGGAGTAGAGCTAGCTTTAAGCAAATCCAAGTCCAATCTACCACTGTACTCTACATATATGGATGACAAGAAAAAACAGACTCAGAATCAGAATAAGTTCCTCAGGAATCCACAATCAATTCTCTTATTATCTTCTCCTCAAATCCAAATCCCCCCAACATTCGTGGATATATATACACACAAACACTCTCTCTCTCTCTCTCTCTCTCTCTCACACACACACACACACACACGCACGCACGCACGCACGCATTCCAATTGCGTGTAAAGTGAATCAATCAATGTCTGAATTTGCTGAGAGGAATATGAATATGATTCCTACACTAAACTACCCTCTTCTGTTACCTAAAAGCGACAGAATCAACGCGACTTCCATTCACCTTCCATTTCCATTTCCATCTACAGAGAGAGAGAGTAGGTAGAATCATACGTGGAAGCACAAAACGGAAAGTCAAGTCATCCTTTATTAGCTCTACGGGAATCCAACGCCACTTCCACCTCCTTCTTCTTCTTATTATTATTATTATGGAGATTGAAACCCTAGGCTTTCACAAAATTTCGATACAAGTCCAATAGACCTCTCAAAATACCAAGTTTTAATTTAGTAATAGTAATAAATAGTGGGCCTCTAATGACTTGTTAAATATGACATATGTCATATCTATTTTTAAATTTAGTAAATAAAATAAGGAAAAAGATCCCGACCCTTTTTTTCCTCACCCCCTTGACCCCCTCTTTCTCTCATTGATTAGATTTTTTTTTTTGTTTTTTTTTTTTCCTTCTCCTCCAATTACCACCCGCCACGTGTGTGTGGGATGGTAGAGGTAGTGATTGGAAGGGGTCTCTATCAAAGTTCATAAAATAACAGTTGCCAAACATGTCACATTAGTAAATATGAACATATTTGTAGTTTCAAATTCAATTAAAAAAACAGAATTGAAACAGTAGAAAACCAAATAATTTTTCAAATTTAATTTTTCTATTTAATTTTTCAAATTGAATTATATTTAATTTTTTTCTTCTAATTTTTCAATTTTTTTTCTTCTAATTTTTCAAATTTTTTTCATTTTTTATATTTGTCTAGTCGGGAATAATATAAATATATAATTTTTTTTACAAATAATTAAAAAAAAGTCAAAAAAGACAAAAAGCAAACAAAAATAAAATCACAAAAAAACTATATCCAAACAACATCTACAAATTAGGAGAGAAAGTTGGTTAAAAATTATCAAAATAACAAGTGACTATTAGAACACCATTGTTATAATTTGACAAAATAACACTATTCATTACTAAATTATAACAAAAATAATATCGCAACAACCATTAAAGATGCTTTTAGTTAACAATGGAATGGTGTATTTATTTTATTTATTTATGGAGTTTTTGAGAGCATTGTAGCATAACATAGCAATAGCAATAGCAATTCTCTTCCACAGAGGGTACATCTTCTTCTCACTATCCATTTTTGGACTAGCCTAACTAAAAGATGGATTTTCCATTTTTATCATAATTTTTGACATGGGTGGGCCCATAAAGGACATGACCCACCACTCAAGGCCCAATCTATGATTCAAATACTAAAACTTAACATTCTTGAAGCCCAACGTCACGCCAAGCACCAATGACATCTAAACACTTGGCAAGTGAAGAACCAGTCACATCAATAGACAAAGATCCTGCAAAGTTATTGCACCACACATCAGCCATTAATGAGTTTCCCTGCAGCATTTATTATGATAACCCTTCACATCGGAACAGAATAGCCTCACCATGAACAAGGCAAGCTAGAACATAAACTTTCGGCCAACATGACAGCTCGGAGTGGACAAGGAAATGATGTGCAAGGGATATAAGCAAGCTTCGACGACAAGGAGAAGGTTAAGTTCTCTATTTCCATCCTCTCTCTACATCTTCACTACTCTCACCTCTCTAACTAGTTCATTGGAGGGTTCGCTGGGGGACTCCCCGTTCCCCGTTGAACTCTTTTGCAGGTTTCTCCGTGGGCACCATCAATCGGACGACGGCTTGAGAAGCGTGGATCGACCCGGCCTGTTCCCTCTGGAGCTCGCAGTAACAACAATTGGCGCCGTCTGTGGGAATCATTTTGCTCCGTGTGGCAACTGTGCTCATTGTCACCGAAGACCCATTCCCGATAATCTTTACCTGCCACCCATTTAGATGGATTGTCACAACTAGATCCATGGCCTCTCAACACAACGTTGCCGACTCCCAAGCCGACCCTCCTAACCCAAACAGCCCACCACCGTATTTCACAGAACTCATCAACAGCATTAACCGCTTAGCTAAGCAAAACCAAGCCCTGATCAATGCTTTGCTTCAAAGAGACCTCCCCATACCTCCACCACCACCTTAAGATATACCACCAAACCGAGAACCAGCCCCGAGCCAACCCATCCAACAATCCCAACTATCAAACTTGGAGGGCTTATGACCCCCTTCTCCATAAATGAACCCGCTACCTTGGCTCCCACAACCGTCGTTCCCAACACCTGCCCCCGAGGGGGAGGCCAGTAGTGTCCAGCCTCCAGTGCATTCCGGCAGTGACAACGTTCCCCTTTGGGATGCCGAGCTTCGAGCCATGAAACTCTAGCTTCAAGGAGTTATGCAGAACATACAGAATAAACTCTCCACTACAGCCAACTCACAATTTGTTGCTTCCATTAGGGACAAACCCCTACCTCCCAAGTTCAAAATGCCCTCGATCGACTCTTTCGACAATACAACGGACCCAGTCGACCATCTGGAGACTTACAGGACCCTCATGGTCCTCCATGCATTCCCTGATGAGATCATGTATCGGGCTTTCCCCGTAACACTTAAGGGGTCGGCCTGACTCTGGTTTAGTCAGCTGCCGATAGACTCTGTCTCTACTTTTCAGCACCTAAGTGACTCATTTCTCAGCCACTTCATTGGTGCCCAGCGCCAGCGGCGTCCGGCAACCCAACTCTTCAACATCTATCAGACAGAGGGGGAGTCCCTACGCAGCTTCGTCACCCGCTTCAACACCGAAGCCTTGCAGGTGGCGGAGAACGATGACAAGGTCATTCTCACGGCTTTCATGGCCGGTCTACGATCATCCAATTTCTTTTTCTCTCTCTCTAAAAACCCTCCAACCTCCATGGCAACTCTCCTCTCTAAAGCCCAAAAATACATGAACGCCGAAAATTCCCTAGCCGCCCGACAAGATTCGACGACCAAAAACCCGATCCCCAGAGAAAAGAGAAAGGACCCTGAAACCAGAAGCACCCAATACACACAGCAAACACCTCAGTTTACTGACTGACTTGCTCGAGCCGACCGGTCGGCATCTATCCGACCGCCCGGCCGGTTCGAACGGTACACACCCTTCGATTCCCCCATGGAATAAGTCTTGAACCATATCCAACGAGATTATCCCTTGAAATGGCCCCAACCGTCGCGGTCTCCTTCCAACCGTTGAAACCAGTCCAAATAATGCCATTTCCATCAGGACCACGGTCACAATATCGAGGAGTGTGTTAACCTTAAAGATTAGGTCGAGGGCTTGATATGCCAGGGGCTTCTCAGTCGGTTCACGGCAGCCCACCCTCAGCAACAGCCAAGGACCGAACCTGCCAGAAACAACTACCAGCGCACCCCTCTTCGACAACCTGCACAACCTAACCAAGGCCATGATCGGCTCCCACAGCAACCCCGGGGACAAGGCAACCCTACCCCCCCGGTTGGAAAGATCAGAGTTATTGCTGGCGGGCTTGCTTGTGGAGGACCATCCCATTCGGCCCAACGGGCAGAAGTCAGAAAAATAAGACAGGGCTCAGATAAAGAAGTTGCAACATTGGACCGCCCCTTCAAACACCCCAAGTAGTGAATAGAGCCCATCACCTTTACGGAGGCCGATTGCACGGGCATCCGTTACCCCCATGATGACCCCCTCGTCATCTCTGCCCTCCTCTCCAATTACAAAGTCAGACGGGTGCTTGTCGACAACGGTAGCTCTTTAGACATCATCTTCCTAAACGCTTACCGCCAGCTCAAGGTTGGGAAAGAAAGTTTGTCCCCTCTCCAAACCCCATTGGTTGGCTTCACTGGAGATTGGGTGACCTCTATAGGCTCCATCGATCTTCCATTACCATTGGAGAATACCCACGGCAGACTACTAAGTTGCTCACTTTTCTCGTCATCAACTGTCCTTCTGCTTATAACATCATCCTCTGTCGCACCGCCCTTACCGCTTTTCAAGCTGTTATATTCACGTACCATCTGGCCATGAAATTTCCTACCGACCTCAGAGTCGGCACCGTGAAGGGAGAGCAGACTGTGGCTAGAGAATGCTACGTTGCTTCACTCAAAAAGGTCAAGCTGAAGAAGACCATGATCATCGAAGGACTCGACGTTAGAGACGAAGATGAGTTAGTCAGAGGGGAACCAGTGGAAGAACTTGTTGAAGTCCCCATCGATCCCACCAACCCAACAAAAACAGCCAAGATCGACAGCCAATTATCCCTCCAAGCTAAGGCCGACCTTACAACCCTCCTGACCGAGCATAATGATGTGTTTGCCTGGACCCATTCCGACATGCTAGGTATCGATCCCTTCTTCATCACTCATCGTCTGAGCATCGAGCCCCATTTCCGACCCTTTCGCCAGAAGCAACACATCTTTCACCCAGAACGCAACGCTCTTATTGCTTCTGAGGTAGATAAGCTACTGGAGGCACAATTTGTCAAGAACGTAGACTACCCCAGATGGCTGTCAAATGTGGTCTTGGTCTGAAAAAAACGACGATAAATGACAACTCTGTGTCGACTACTCCGACCTCAATCAAGGTTGCCCCAAAGACAGTTATCCCCTTCCTCGCATAGATCTGCTTGTCGACGCTACGGTCGGACATCAAATGCTCAGTTTCATGGATGCCTTTTCTAGTTACAATCAAATTATGATGCACCCGTCTGACCAAGAACATACCTCCTTCATCACTGACTGAGGAACCTACCACTATCGGGTCGTACCATTTGGGTTGAAAAATGCCGGAGCAACTTACCAACGGTTAGTCAATGCCGTTTTTCATCAACAGATAGGTCGGAACATGGAAGTGTATGTCGATGACATGCTAGTCAAGAGCAAACTCTCCTCTGAGCATCTGGCAGACCTGCGGGAGACCTTTGGCACCCTACGTAAGTATCAAATGAAGTTGAATCCTGAGAAATGTGCCTTCGGCGTTGGATCTGGGAAATTCCTCGGTTTCATGGTCAGTCAGCGGGGTATTGAGGCCAACCTCGAAAAGATCAAGACCCTGGTAGAAATGTAGTCTCCCAGAACGGTTAAAGAAGTTCAAAGGCTTATTGGCCATGTCGCTGCCCTCAACCGTTTTATTTCCCGCGCAACAAACAAGTGCCTTCCCTTCTTCAAAGTCCTTTGGCAGGCTTTTGAGTGGACAACCGAATCCAAAGAGGCCTTCCAACAATTGAAGCAGTGCATGGCCAACCCCCCGTACTCTTTCAAGCGCTCACGGGTGAGCCCTTTTTTCTCTACTTAGTCGTATCGAACACCGCAGTCAGCGCGGCCCTCATCAGAGAGGACGGCTCAGTACAGCGTCCGGTTTATTATATTAGTCGGGCTCTCAGAGGAGCAGAACAGAACTACCCATTGCTAGAAAAAATGGCTTTAGCCTTGGTGATAGCCTCAAGATGACTCCGACCTTACTTCCAAGCGCACTCCATAGTGGTCCTCACTGACCAACCTTTGAAGAAAATAATACAACAACCAAAGTTGTCCAGCAGACTTATGCAATAGTCAGTCAAGCTCAGCCAATTTGAAATCTTCTACCGACCTCGAACAGTGATCAAAGGGCAGGCCATCGCCAATTTTATTCTGGAATTCACTAACCCCACTCCAACCACAACTCCCCCGCCCAGGCAATTCAACACTGAGGCAGAAGATCCCCACTCTTGGATCCTCAATGTCGATGGTTCATCCCACAAAGAAGGCAGTGGGGTTGGTCTCATTCTCATCGCCCCCGAGGGTGGCTATTTCAAGTGTGCTCTTCGCTTCCTGTTTGATGCAAGCAATAACGAGGCCGAGTATGAGGCCCTGATAGCAGGTCTTCGTCTAGCCCGAGACATTGGTGTGAGCCATCTTAGAGTGTTCAGTGATTCCCAACTGATCGTCGGACAAATCATAGAGGAATTCGACGCCAAGGACGACACAATGCGAGCCTATAAGGACATCGCACTCCCCCTTGTTCGCCTTTTCAACACTTTCTACATCAAACACATCCCTCAGTCAGAAAGCTCCAAGGTCGATGAAATGGCCCTGTGACGACCCAGAATTTTTCCTTCCGCTCGAGCGGAGGAGTTGACGCTCGAGCGGACTTTTGGGGTTCCCAGCAAATTCGCAGACGGCCTGAGATTCTGTAAGTTGTAAATCTCCGCTCGAGCGGAGAAGTTGACGCTCGAGCGGACTGCGTTATTGGTCTGTGAGCGCTCGAGCGGGTGAGGTGGCGCTCGAGCATGGAAAGTAAGATTGTCCTTGACATTTTATTAGTGTACTTGGAACCTTCTTATGTTGTTTTGGAATATGGGTTGAGGTGGTACAATTAAGGTAAAGTAGGAAGGAACCAAAAGCTTTAGTTTGAATGATTTATCTACGATCAGTCGTCACTCTTTTGCCCTTTTCTTTTTCCACACTTTGAATTTGGATGTGAGGTTAGAACCATTGGAAAGCTTATTTCCGGGGCTTCAATTTGGACACAAGAACGACCTAAAACGGAGTCCGGATGGGAGAGTTATACCTGTTCAAAGTTTCGAAATCTGTGCTGAAAACAGGTCCGCTCGAGCGGGAATTTCTGCGCTCGAGCGGGAATTACGGGACAGCAGCTTAAAAAGAGATTTTTTTGATCATTTCTCACACTTTCCTTTTCCCCTCTTCTCTCCTCTCTCCCTAGGTTCGAAAACCCTAGAGTTTTGATCCCAAATCCTCACCATTTCTCTAAGTTTTGATCAAGATTTTCCACCAAGGAATGAAGAAGGCATGAAGATCAACATTTGCAACCGATTGGAATTCCGAAATTATGGAAGAATCTCACCAAGGCTTGCTTAATTCTTGAGGTAAGGAATCTTGAGAGTTAAATTGATGGGTTAAAATGATAGACCATGTATCCTAGGTGTTTAATCAATGGAAAAATTGGAATGAAAAGTGATGGGTTAATAAGTTGAATTTTTGTTTGAATTTCAATGTTTTCTTGAAACCCTAGGTTGGGTAATGATGTTAATTGATGATTTGGCCCAAATTGGAAATAGAATCATGAAATTAGTAGGTTGAATTACATATGTGCAAGTTTAATTGGAATTTGGTGATACTTGAAAATGATGTTTAAAATTTGCGAATGAACTATGGTATAAACATTGTAATTCATGTTGTAATGTGAAGGAAAATTGGGGAAATAATCTATTAATGATATAGATGATATAAACTTGGTTTTAGAATGTTGGAATATGATTCAAGGATTTATGTTGCATTATATTGAATTGCAAATGGTATTAATAAACTAAGTGGTGTTGACTTTGTTGGATTATATTGTGTTAACTAATATTGAATTGAATATACCATGATAAATTATGTTTGAATTACGTGAATTGTATAGGGTCAGCTACGGGGGAGGACCAGGCACCTGAACACTGTGAGTAGTAGTATTTCGATGTATCTTTAACCGTTAGTGATTATTGTTATTGACGTTATGATATTTGTCGTAAGAATTATGTTGACATGTATGTTATGTATGCTACGTAAGAAATATTTGTGAAATTATGGAAACACCAAGGGTGTATGCTATATGAGGACCATTGTGGAATTATGTTAAATAATGGATTAACCTCTGAATGACTCAATTCGGAGAAAGAATTGAATATCAATAACACAATTATGTGACTCACGTTATGATGTGAATGGCTCCACTCTTATTAATCTAATGGAGCATATACCTTCTGTTTATTGTTAATAATGTTTGTGGGATAATTATGTCACCTTATGAAAAACCATGGGAAGATCTAAGAGCGTTATTGTGTACCTCGTTCTGTTTATTGTTGATATTGGATATTAACACACTGTTATCTGTAAGTCCGTTGTATGGATTTATGAAGGACAAGTGGAATGTAAGTGCATTACGAGACTACGGTATCTTCGTATCTCTGGACTCGTTAATATGTAATAACATTCTGTTATCTATGAACTAGTGGCATTAATTCATGACAAACAAATGGGATGTGACTGCATTATGAAGTTCAATCTGTGAATAGTTGCTATTAGCACTCTGTTGAACGCAACATAACTATGTTAACTCATGTGAATAATTAGAAGGAACTATGTGCTTCTGTATGAACTATTATATATTTCTGATATGGAGCAAAGTGCTGTACGGAGCTAAGTGCTACACTTTGGTGGGAGCCACCTCTAGAATCCGTACGAGCCACCTCTTGAGTCCATATATATATATGTATACTGAGCTTAAAGCCGATGTGAAAGTTACGAGACCGAGAGCCATTTGTGAAATATGAATCTATGAGGCCGAGAGCCATTTGTGAAATATGAATCTATGAGGCCGAGAGCCATTTGTGAAATATGAATCTATGAGGCCGAGAGCCATTTGTGAAATATGAATCTATGAGGCCGAGAGCCATTTGTGAACTTATGAGGCCGAGGGCCGACTTGTGAATTTGTGAACTTATGAGGCCGATGGCCGACTTGTGAATTTGTGAACTTATGAGGCCGAGCGCCGACATGTGAAATTGTGAACTTATGAGGCCGAGGGCCAACATGTGAAACTATGAATTCAAAGGGCCAAGGGCCAAGTTGTGAAGTTATGAACCTCAATTGTGAATTTATAAAGCCAAAGGCTAATTGTGAATATGTGAACCCACCAGGCCAAGGGCCAGTCATGGAATTTGTGAACCAACAAGACCGTTCTGACATTAGTACGGAATTAGATTAACTACCTGTCTTTTATAGTATATAAACTCTGATTTGCATTATAATTCAAGTTGAACATTGAGTTATTCACATACTATTATTCACTGAGGTTATCTCACTATGTATTTTGTCTGATTCCGTAGGTCCTACGTTTGAAGGTCAGCCTCAACTTTTAATGCTCGTCTTCCTTTGTTAGCCTCTGTGTGTCCAAGCATTTGGGTGAAGCCTACCCGTTTGGTGAAGTCTTGGCTTAGATTCCGATTGTCTATTATATGTTGTAACTCCTAATGTTTTTTTTATTATATGCCCAAACACGGGCGGGGTTGTATATGTGTATGTAACTATTATTATCTGTCTATTTGTGATCCTGGCATGATAGTGGTCGCTCAATGGATGTAGCTCTTTCCTTGCATGTTATTATATAAAATTTATGCTTCCACTCAGGCCCCATATGTTATATATAACAGGTTAAGTGTCCGTTTCTGAAGTGGTCATGCCCAAACTTCTAGGGGCGGGTTTGGGGCGTGACAGGCCCAATTAGCCTTGGCTGACCAGTTAGACCTCAGCCATGGCGTTCGTCTTGAATACCTGGCCCACCCGGCTACTTCGCCAACCTAGCTGCAGGTCCACTTCCTCCAAAATGAGCCTATCCCGTGGGCGGCGGACATCCTTCTATTTTTGACAAGTGGGGAGTTACTAGATGATAAATAGCAGGCCGCCAAAGTCAGAGCCCGGTCGCCCAATTACATCCTCATTAGCGGCTTCCTGTACAAACGCGGATTTTCACGCCCATACCTCAGGTGCCTTAGTCCTTCCCAAACGACCTATGTCATGAGGGAAGTCCATGAGGGTGTATGTGGTAATCATTCGGGTGCCAGGTCGCTGGCCCATAAAATACGCCGCATCGACTACTGCTGGCCTACTCTCAACCAAGATGCCACTGAGTTTGTGCTTAAGTGTGATAAATGCCAACGCTTCGCCAACATTCCCTATGCCCCGTTGACAGAACTGATTACACTCAGCAGTCCTTATCCATTTGCCAAGTGGGGCATTGACTTAGTTGGACCATTGGCCACTGGTAGGGGCCAAACCAAGTTCGCTGTGGCCGCCATTGATTACTTTACCAAATGGGTGGAGGTGGAACCCCTCGCCACAATCACCGAACAGAACACAACCGGATTTATTTGGCAATCGATTGTATACCGATTTGGAATCCCCCAAGCCATCGTCTCAGACAACGGCAAGCAATTCGACAATGTCAAGTTCAGGAAATTTTGTGCAGAGCTCCACATTCAGCTGTGCTTCTCTTCTCCAGGCCATCCCCAAGCCAACGGGCAAGTCGAGGCCACTAACTGCTCTCTCTTGAAGATCATCAAAACTAAGTTGGAAGTCGCCAAGGGACTCTGGGCTGAGGAACTGCCAAACGTACTCTGGGCCTACCGCACCACCGCCCGAACCCCTACTGGGGAGACCCCCTTTCGCTTAACATACGGCGCTGAGGCAGTCATCCCAGTGGAAATCGGCTTGCCAACCCCGAGGATTCTGCACCCAGACCCAGAACTAACCGAAGACCTACGCCGGGCTGACTTAGATCTGATTGAAGAGCTCCACGAAACAACTGCTGTCAGGCGGGCCTCATATCAACAGAAAATGAGAGCACACTACAACCGCAGAGTCCGACCGAGGGAGTTCGCAGTTGGGGACCTAATTTTGCGCGAAGCAACTCTGGCTACCAAAAATCCTACCGAAGGCAAGCTCGCAGCCAAGTGGGAAGGACCTTACGTTGTTAAGGGCAGACCTCGCTCGGGCACTTACCGACTCCAAGACATGGAAGGCCAAGACCTCCTCCACCCGTGGAATGCCGAGCACTTGAAGCGTTATTTCCAGTAAAATGTCATGTCCTATTTTTGTATTAATCATTTGCTGTATGTTCTTGTTAACCATCTACACATTTGGTTATTTTTGTCCTCTTCATACCTGGTGTAAATTTGTGATCAATAGGCTATGCTTTAAACGACAATGATTTTATGTCTCCATTATCTGTGTTCTGTTTCAATAACAACTTGTCAAACTGAGTTATTTAAAGCCTCAGCCAGACTGAGCACGAAGGGCTCAGCCAGACTGGGTTATTTAAAGCCTCAATCAAAATGAGTTATTTAAAGTCTCAGCCAGACTGAGCACGATGGGCTCAGCCAGACTGAGTTATTTAAAGCCTCAGCCAGATTGAGAAAGAAGGGCTCAGCCAGACTGGGTTATTTAAAGCCTCAGCCAGACTGAGTACGAAGGGTTCAGCCAGACTGAGTTACTTAAAACCTCAGCCAGACTGAGCACGAAGGGCTCAGCCAGACTGAGTTAATTACAGCCCCAGCCAGATTGAACACGAATGAAAGGTTCGGCCGGTCCATTGTCGTAATTTCATGTTACAGCATGGTTGCCATATTTAGTTAAAACCCAGGTCCATACTACGACATCTTTTAACATTCTTCACAATTTTAACTTTACATTTTCAATTCATTTGAAATCTAGGTCCATAGTCGTCCAAACCAATCTTTAATTTCTAACATTTTTAATACTCTCATGCATGCCTATTTCTAACATTTTGGTATCATGGTTTTCTCACCAGTTAGGCTGTCTACCCATTTCTAAACTTCTTACATCACAATCTACTAGCAAGTTTCACAATTCATGCGCAAGTCTTACTTTTACAACCATTCTTCACTAAATTCTGCTCTGCCATTTTCATTATTTTCAAATTTACAACTCAAACGAAATAATGGCAACAGTACAAGGGAAAACTCGTTGTTTTATTTACAAACTTACAGTTACATACGATTCACTGCAGAAATTACAAAAAATAAACAAAACACACAAACATAAAATTTTTACAAAGGTCACTCTTCATCAGTAGAGGCCAGATCCTTCTCCTCAACCCCCTTGTCCAAAGGGGTCTGGGCAATGTCGTCTTCACCGATCTCCACGCGGCTAAAGTCCACGTCTGGGAACAGCTCTTCCGCTTTATGTTTAAAGGTCTTCTAGCCGCTGTCCTAGAACTTAGCCATTTCATGCTTATAAAAATCCGACCATTGGAAGCTCTGGATCACTTCCTCTTCACTCCTACTTCCAGCGGCCGCTACCGATGGCCCAGCCCCCTCATCACCCTCTCTCGCCAAGCTCCTGGCGATTGCGGCATCGATGGCTATCTGAAATTCGGCGGACTCCTTGAATTGCTCTACCGCCGCCTTACACAGGTCTGGGTACGCCGTTATCTCAGACGCCAATCAGGCCCTTTCTTCTGCCAGGGCCCTCTCCAACTCAGTGATCCGCTGATCTACTTCTTCCTTGTCCTTGATCGCCTGGTCCCGCAGATCTTCGTTGCTGGTCGTGGCCTTCTCCCACCTTTCGTTGGCGGTGGTGCAGGCTTTCTGGACTTCCTCGAGTTTCTTCTGCTCGCTCGCCAACTGGAACTCAAACGATATCACCTTGTGGTGCTCCGCTTCAAGCTCAGACTTGGTTGCGACGAGCTCGGCACCAGCTCGCCCGGCCGAATTGCTTTGCACTATCGCCAACACCTCAATGACCTTCACCTTCTGCGCATACTCCAAGCCCTTGGCGTACGCACTCCTGGTGGCCTTCCTCCACCCCGCTGTCTCCGTCCTTAGACTATGGAGCTCCGATCTCGCTTCTTCCAATTAGGCCCTTAGCGGCTCTACTTTCACCCTAGTAAGCGTCGCCTTATTCATCAAGGCGGTCGCCAGAGTCGCTGCCTCCATCTGAGCCGAGTAAAACCCTCCCAGTAGATCGACCTCTAACAAACGCGCCATGGAGCGCATCGCCGCATCTTCCACTACTCCAACAAAACGGTCGGCTGCGACCCTGGCTTCCTTCCCTTCCACCTAATGACCTGCCAGTGCACGCGCGTGGTACAAGACGGTCGCTAGCGCGGCACTCGTCGCTGGCTTGCTGATCCCCGCCTTCCCCTCGCCAGGGCTTGAGGTTACTTTAGGTGCAGCTGCCACCATCGGCACCATAGAGGCACTTAGGCCCAGGTCTTCCTTAGCCATTTGGGCGGTCTCCTTCACCTCCTCTGGCGCTGCCTCTACCCTCCCCTCCTTCATCTCTCCCACCAAAGAGGCACCCTCGCCCCGAACCTTCATCTTTTTCAAGGCAGGGGCCTCTTTTCCCCCCTTTACGCCCCCCCTCTTCTTCCTTGGCTTCTTCACAACTGCCTCCACCTCCTGCTTACCCCTATTCTTCAACGGGTCTACTGGGGGTTGCAGTGGAGCAAAGCCAGTTAAGTCTTTGTCGCCCAGCGGCTTGGGACGCGGTCGGACCCGCTCCCTCATCACCAGCTTTGGGGCAGGCCCCAATTGTGCCTCCTTGTATTTGTCCGCTCTGGCGAACAATCTTCTCTTCTCCTCATCTTCTGCCTTTCTACGTATCTCCAGTTCCTCCTTTGCTGGATCCTCCTTCGACAGCTATGGTCCCAAGTTCAGGGCAAACAATGTTGAAGGAGGACTAGCTCGTTCCACCTCAACCCCTTCTCCTCCCTCCACTCCCTCACCTTCTTCACCCTGGTTTTCAATCGCCATGTCCAACTTTGGCTCAACTGATTTTATGGGGACTTTTCATGATGTGCGAATTCCTGCCCCTCCGTTCTCTGACACAAAGACCCATCTCGGTCTCCACCCCTTCACCGAAGATGGCAGACCCGCCACCAGACCTCGGTCTGCCACTGCCTGCAGAGTCACCCAAGTCTCCTGCTGACCGGAGGCCTTGTAGCAGGAGAAAAACTCCTCCACCGTCATTGCTGTCCTTTCGGTAGCCTGTGGCCAAACGCTCGCGCAGCCATCAGTATCTTCCAGGCGTTCGGTATCAATTGCCCTGGCACCACCTCCAACTTCCTAAGTACCTCAACCACAATTTGGGGGAGTGGCAACCTTAGACCTCCCCTCAGTGCTTTCTCGTATAAGGAGAACTCTCCCACCCGTACATTTGACGCCCTCTCCTTCGATGTGGGTAACTTCAACTCTATATTCTCAAGAATCTGGTACTTCCTCCGTACCTCCTCCAGCTCCCCCGCTGTAAATGTAGATCTATCTGCCTTCGTGTGCCAGTGATCCGGCTCCATTTGGCTAATCGGCCTCGCGGTCGCGATCATCGTAGTCGTGTGAGCCCGCGCCCCGGGTGCGGCTCTCCTCTCCTCCCTCCGTTCCACCCGATATTGTTCCGCAAACTCTACTACGTCGTTTTCCCCCAAAGGGTCTAGTCTCATGGTTAGCACCTCATCTCGCGCCATTCCTCCTACGTGTCTGCGTATAGCTTCGGACGCTGGCACAAGGAAGTTCACAAAGTGTCGCAGAAGTGTATCACACGAAACAAATGAGTTCACTTCAGGGATGTGTTGGTTCTTTGCAATAAAGTAGGTAAAGCGAATAACCCCAAAGGCCCACGGCTTGCCTATATTCCAAGGGTCAAGATTCAATTCTGCCAGTTTGAAAATTTTCGAAAAACTCTTGCCCCTGCCTTTTCACCGCCCTATATCACCCTGTCTCTTCACTTCTTGGTAACGCGTCATCTCCCCCATTAAAGGATTTGGCCACGTGTACGACCATGATCCGCTACTCCGTTCTCCTTTCCCGTCTATTCCACTTCACTTCACCACGTGCCCGCCACTCCTTGAACCCCGCGTACCGCCACTTTCCCCCCTCCACTCGGTCACCCTTTGCGGTCGGCCCTTCTCACGGTCGGTCCATCCACTTGGTCACCTTTCACGGTCGGCCCTCCTCACAGTCGGTCCATCCACTCGGCCACCCTCGTGGTTGGCCCTCCTCCCGGTCAGTCCCTCAACTCAATCACCCTTTGCGGTCGGCCCTCATCGCAGTCGGTCTCTCCATTCGGCCACCCCGCGCGGTCGGCCCACCTCCCAGTCGGTCTTCTCCCCGTCGACCTCTCATAACCCCTGTTTTCTTTCTTATTCTCTTCGTTAGACTAAAGCTGCACTCGGGAATGGGGGACTACTGACGTGGGTGAGCCCATAAAGGACATGGCCCACCACTCAAGGCCCAGTCCATGATTCAAATACTAAAACCCAACATTCTTGAAGCCCAACGTCACACCAAGTACCAATGACATCTAAACACTTGGCAAGTGAAGAACCAGCCACATCAGCAGACAAAGATCCTGCAGAATTATTGCACCACACATCAGCCATTAATGAGTTTCCCTGCAGCATTTATTATGATAACCCTTCACGTCGGAACAGAACAGCCTCACCATGAACAAGGCAAGCTAGAACATAGACTTTCGGCCAACATGACAGCTCGGAGTGGACAAGGAAATGATGAGCAAATGATATAAGTAAGTTTTGACGACAAGGAAAAGGTTAAGTTCTCTATCTCTATCCTCTCTCTACATCTTCACTACTCTCACCTCTCTAACTAGTTCGTCGGAGGGTTCGGTGGGGGACTCCCCATTTCCTGTTGAACTCTTTTGCAGGTTTCTCCGTGGACACCATCAATCGGACGACGGCTTGAGAAGCATGGATCGACCCGGCCTGTTCCCTCTGGAGCTCGCAGTAACATCAATTTTAATAAAAAAAAATCCAGAAACAAAAGCCAAAAAAGATCGAGAAAAATATATTTGGGAAATAGGATTTGGCAGGGATCTCCTCATCGTTTTCAATCACGACAGATTAATGATCAAAGTCGTGCTGTTTGCTATTGTATTTTTTCAAATGGTACGAGGACCTCGGCTTGGCTCGGCTCGGTTCAGCTCCTTTACCTCCCATTATTTATGCCGTGCAAGATTCTCTATGTTCAAATAATTTTCTTTTCTTGTCTCAATTCATTCATAATTATTGGAATATATAAGAATTTTAAAATGTAAAAATTTCAATACATATCCAATAATTACAAATAAATTGTAACAGAAAGACAAGTTATTTAGGAATAAAAAATCATTGCACACTTATGCCAGGCCTGTACCCACGGGATTATGCCATTACTATCATTAATTTTTTTTTTAAATAAATTATTTTAAAAGGATAATGTTTTGATACGCATTTTATTTATTTATTTATTTTAAGTGTACCATATTATACAAAATGTCTTAATCAAATTTTTATTTTTATTATTATTTATTTTTAGTGTGATAAGATTTGACTCGTATAAAATTTCAATTGAAATGAGAGATTCTTTGTTCTTAATATCTTTATTTTTGTTTCACTGCATCTTTTTAATCATATAATATGATAAAAATATTTTAAAAAATTTATAAACATGCTTACGCAACAAAAAAATAATTGAGATGGGAAAATATAAAATTTTGTAAATAGAGAATCTTGCGCGGATGGTGTTCCTTGTGTGAGCATTCAAAAGAGGAAGATAAAAAAAAAAAGATAAGAGATTCTTTTATGGATGCTTTTTTGTAGAGTGAAGTCAGATAACATTATGATTAATCAAACATCTAGTGGACATAGTAGACAATAAATTGTCCCATTCATTATCAAGGAAAAAGTGACAATACAATACAATATTGTCACTCACAATTATGTAGATGTTCCATTCCCCACTTGTAGTAACAGAGCCAAAGAGTCCAAAGAGAATTGGAAAGAAAAAGCTTGTTTGTCGTGTATTAAAAAAGTTAAAAAGTCAAAAAGTCATTATCCTATTTAAATCATATCATCTTATTTAAGTCACATCACATCTCTATCACATCACTTCAAATCCAACCAAAACTTAACCCATATTTCATAAAAAGTCAAAAAATACACTTATTTAAAACATTCCAAATCAATGTAAAAAACATATGTTCAATAAATTAAATTGTCAGAAGGGAAGTGATAGCCAAAATATGTTTTACTCACATACCTTTGGGGGAAAAATAAGAGTGAAATCTATTGTGATATGAATATGGTAAATCTGATATATAAATTTTTTTTAAAAAAAATATGGCAAAAGTAAACCTAATTTATTCAAAGAGCCAATGGGATAGAGTTTCATTCACACACAAAATTTCACTTCCCCAAAAGCTTCAAAACTTGCTGTTTTTTTATTCAAGAAAATGACAATTAATAATAAGCCAATGGAGGTTGAGGGTCAGTCAACAAAGTGGCCGTCCACTACAAACGCTACACCCATCACCACTTCCCCCAGTGTTTCCTTCCACCATTCAATAGTTATGAGATGAGTAATGGTACATAAATTAATACATTTTTTAATATTTGTTGATATGATATTTATTATATTATTAAAATATATCATATATTATATATATTTTATAATTTAAAATTTTAATATTACATGTCACATTGATTAATAAAAATAATTTCATAAAATTTTCTTTTTACAACTCCTATCTATGAAACTTCTTGCTTACGTGTTGTAGACTAGCTCTTGTTTGGCAAAAACAAGTTTTGCAACTTTTTTAAGTTTTGAAAATTTTGCTTATAAAATACAGTTTGGGATAAAACCTTTTAGAATTTCATTCTATTTATTTTTCAGCTCAAAAAATGTTAAAAAATAATTTTTTTAAGCTGAGTTTCCAATCTATAAAACAAAATATATATATATATATATATCTGAGTTTGATTCATTTTTTTAATAGAAAAAATTAGTGAAACATCTTTTTTCAATTTTTGATAGTAGGAGAGATCTAATATGTTTTTTTTATTTGTTAAGGTTTCTCAATAAATTTTTCTATGACGAGCTAAAAATTCTTTAAAGAACTAAAATTTCTCTGTGAAGACAATTTCTTTGTACTGAAATCTCTCTATGCCAAAATTTCTTTGTGAAAATATTAAGAGATTTCAACTATTATGAAAATATTACATATTTTTTATCTTATAAAATTTCAATATCATGAACTTCAAATTAAAAATCCTTTTTTCATAATAGATATGGGCATGATTCACTTTATGAGCAATCATAAAAAGAAGGAAAAAGATCCAGACCTTCAGAGAAAGTGACCCCAAAGACCCCCTCTGTGACGTGATTGGTCAATTTTTTTTTTCTCTCCCAATCACAAATCCCACGCGTGTGTGGAGGTGAAGGCTTGAGGGGGCCTCAATCACCTCTCTAAAAAGAAATCAAAGGGTGAGAATCTTTTGACAGTCTTTTTGCAATGACCTATAAAACAAGACAACTAGGAGCAACCTTTTCTACACAATTCGGCAAGTGAATTTCCTTTACTTTTTCTCAATTCTCAATAGGCTTCTTAATTAGGCTCTTGTTATAAATTTAATTTCTTTTACAAAAATAAATAAATAAAATGATTTCAGATACAATAATATTATATACTTAGAAAAATATATCTATGACTACAATCATTTAGAACATTCAACTAACTTAAAATCTGGACCATATTTTTCACATTCGAAGTAATTTTTGAGACAAAAAACCGTGGTAGAGAGTATTATTCTATCCCATTATAATAGATTGAATTACTTGGAAAGGAGTAAGATTGAGTTGATGTTTTACTTCCGAATACTTTGGGTGGGTTGGGATGAGCCATTTACAATATAATTTTTACAATATCCTACAAATGTGCAAGTTGGTCGAATAACACTGAATAAAGCACATATATATAGCTCTTTTATCTTATCACTATTCAAACTTATATTCCAAAACTAGAAGATCAAATTAAGTGGGAAAACCATAAAGCAACATGACATGAGAGAATAACCATGGAAGTGATGTGGAAGCAACTACTCAAGGGATTAAAAGGTAAATATTAAAAATTGAATATATTAGTTAGAAGATTAACTAATGAAGCAAAATGTTAAAAAAAAGGAAAAATAATTAAAAACATATACTAAAAATGAAGGGATAAAATAAAAAAGAAAAAATTACAAGAAAACAAAAAGAAAGGGAAAAGATCCAAACATAGGCAAGAGGTATGGTTGTGAGGACTTTTAGAGCATATTAGGATATTGCTATTTTAAAAACACATTAATTAATGAAAAACTCTAATGCTATGTTTGGATTGAGTGATTTGGAGAGAAAAGAAAAGAAATTGAGAGATATGTGTTTCTCTTACTTGTTTGGATAACCTAAGTGGAGAGAAATGGGAAGAAATGGAGAGAAACTCATTTATCTTATAAGTCTCATTTTCAATCTTCTTAAAAGTGGAGAGATTGGGAGAGAAAAGAAACTACTATTTTCATAATACTAATTTTGTCCCTATAAAAATAAATGAAATAAAATGATTGAAAATATAAAAAGGTTATTTTAGTAATATAATATAAAATAATTTCTTTCTTTTCTCTTAATGAAATCTAACCAAATAAGAATGAGAGAAATCAAAATTATTTTTTTTTTCTTTTATTTATTCCTTATCCAAACAAAAAAGAGAGAAATCACAATCATTTCTTTTTTTTTCTTTTCTCTTATAACTTAAATAATTATTTCTTTTCTTTTCTTTCACAGATTCTCAAACATAGTGTAAAGATTCATCAAATTAGGCTGCACTATAATCCTCCTATATGTTAAAAAAAGAAAAGAAAAGAAAAAGAAAGGAGTACAATTAATTAGAAGGAGATATGTAAGAAAAAGAATAATGCTGATCTCACCCTATTACCTAAGAAAAAGAGGATATAAAAGTGACAATGATTGATCCTAATCAATGTGGGAAATTTTATTTTATTTTTTATTAAAAGAAAAAGTTTTATTCATATAAAATCGAAGAGTTTTTCTTGCAAATTTTTTTTTTTTAATCCATTTTGGTAAGACAAAATAATTAAAAATTTCTTTGGAAGGGCTTGCTCCAATTCTTTCTCATTAATTTAATGTTACCGTACTCTCTTTTTAAATCGGTAATGTTAGTGGCCTTAAGAATCAACACCAATAGAAATAATAGCAATAGCAAATGGTTGGAGCAATAAATAAATAAATAATAGTAATAGCAATATAATTATAATAGAAAGAAGATGACACAACCAAAGACACATCACATCATTAATTGTGGATTATTAAAAATTTTACTAATCATTTTCCAAAAAAATAAGGGGGTTTAGGGCTTGTAGTTGTCGTAGCTCTTTTTTGAATAAGGCTAAAAATGGGCCAAAATACTTTGGGATCCACAAAAATGATCCACAGATAGCACTTATGAGCCCATGAGCTCTATAATGTGAGCCCCATTTTAAAGAGGGCAGTGGAGGGCATTTGGTAAGGTTTACAATTTATCAAAATATATGAAATATGTTCAAGCTCATTTTTGCAAAAAATACAAAAATATAAAAAGGATAAATTACAAATACACTTCATAAGATTTGCTTAAAAGGATAAATTTAAAAAACATGTTTAGTATACACATGCTTTAAAAACTTGTTTTAAAAATAAATGAGATGATAGTTAGAGGGAGTTGTTATAAGGAGGTTATGTCTAGAAGTGATTGCTGACAGTTAGATAATTGCCGACAACATAAGTCGGAAGAGTGGCTAGCGGCGATGGTCGAAAGTCGTGAATTTAAGAGACGTTCAACCCAAAACATGAATCAAGGTTAAGATGCAATAGCTCAAGATACCTATAATACATATAATTAATAAGTTAACAGGAAAAAGCCTCTTGGTGGTTGCATTTTCAAATCTGGCGTTTATTCATGCTAGGGGCTTTTAAGCAGAAGAAGGTTATCTCCCCCTTGTGTGCCCATTACCATTACATTTTATTTTTTATTTTTATTTTACACTGCAATCATATAAAACATTATATCAAATGCCTTTTAAACATAAGCACCTTAACATGAGTAATTGAGAATGATCAAATTTTTATTCAAAATTTGCTTAATATTTGACGTAGCACCCATTATTTATGTATTAATACAATACATGAAAGGTAAAGTCTAACATAATAATATAATAATCGGTAGTGCTACATGCATCAATTGGTATATCAATTAATGTACCAACATAAATTATAATATTATTACTTTAAAATTATGACCCTACCCATTATATAAATTACAAATACTCAATACCTTTAAAACTATATTATATTATCTGTTAATACACTAATTAGGGCTGAGCAAGGAATCCGTGAAATCCGTAATCCGATCCAGTCCAGTCCAATCCGATAGGTTTGGATTGATTTTTTGAATCCGTGGTTCGGTTCCGGATTGAAGAATTAAAAATCCGTGGTCCACGGATTGGTTCCGGATTGAACCCCACGGTTCCGGATTGGAACCGATCCGGACCGTATGTAAATAGTCTATATTTTATTATACATCCTCCCTCATAGTATCTTCTTTTATTCTATATAAAACCTAAACTCAAACCTAAACCCGTATAATATTTTCTTTTATTACTTTTGTTCGTTAGTTTTTAGTTTTAATTTATAATGGTCTAAATTTTTATGGTGAAACCAGTTTTCGTTGGTTGTTTAAATTTTAGAACAGTATGTTGCTATTATAGAAAAATATGTTGCTATTGTGGAACTAATATTGCACTATGTTTATGTTTTTATGAAATTAAAGTGTTATATATATATTATTTTGTTATTTAATGATGTGAATCCGTGGTCCTAAACCGATCCAATCCGTGTTTAAATAGATTGGTTCGGATTGGTTCCATGATTTAAACGGATTGGATTGGTTCCAATTTTTCAGGAACCGTAGATAACGGATTGGTTCTGGTTTTACCCAAATCCGGTTCAATCCGGACCATGCTCACTCCTGACACTAATTACTATATCAATTGATACATATAGTATTATTCTATAATAATATATGAGATGATAAAAAAAAATTAATACAAAAATTAGGTTGGCGAGAAAAGGGGAGAGATCAGTTTCAATTATTATTATCATGAATCATGATTCATGAGGCACATGCAATGGTTAGGATGACTATTCAACGCAACCCGAAGTGGCTGAAATTCAACCTCATATTTTTTAATTAGCAATATACAAATAAATTGCTTTTTGACAAAAGGAAAAAGTCAAAAATAATAAATTTATTTGATTTGACTAAATAAGTAACTTTTTATTAACACAATTCTACAGATATATAAAATATGATTTTACTGTCAATATTTTGAAAAATCCATCGCGTTCCCTTACTTGGGTTAATCAAGGCTCCACAACAACTATAAGGACAATATGATAATTTCTCACAAAAAAAACAAAAGTTTGAAGATTCAAACAAAAAAAAAAAAAAAAAAAAAAAAAAAAAACCAAAAGCATAAATTTTTTAAAATTTAAAAAAAGAAATAAAAACCTACTCAAAAAAGCAATTTATTAAAACCCCACCTCAATGTCGGGTGGCTGTTGGATTAGATTGAAAATATCACCTAATTAGGATTCTCTAGAATAATGAAGACTATGTATAGAAGTGCCAAGGAGTTGGTGGCCACAACCATTGACTCTGTAAAACACCAAAACCAAGTCAAAAAACAAACCCCTGGCATTCCCAACATATACCTTCATACATAACATGTTTTCTACACCCCAAACAGCCCTTAAAGAAGAAGGCTTCATCACCGCTCATCTGCCCCTGCTTGTATTTTCCAGGAATTCTCAATCCTCATAACCATCCTATCTACCCTCCAAAAAACAAAACCAAAAACTTTGAAAAAGAACCATTTTTTTCGGTGTCCATCTCGTCCCGAAGAGATGTGTCCTCTAAGGTTCATCTTGGTTTTCTTCTCGGCAATATTGGCCGGATATTTAGCATGGAAGACTGTTCGTTCTATGCCAGATATGGACATCAGGACCTCAGAGGGATCACCAATGGAGAAGACATCATCCAAAGACAAACAAGAACTTGATTGGAAAAAGGTAAGAGACAAACATCCATTTTCTATTTTGAGAATTTTTATTCCCTTTGTGTTTGTTTTGGTTTAAATCTCCTACATAACTCTAAGAAGTCTTTGAAATTCTTTGAATTCCAGACGATTCAAAACTACTTCTGGGTATTTGTCGACATGGCCAGCGGGAGGTACTTGTGGAGGAATCTTAGAGAGATGAAGAAAGATGAGAATGTCAAGAGTTCCTAGATTCAACCTGTTCCTGTCAGAAATCAATGCAGCTGACAGAAATGTGGGATTTTCTTTTCTTATTTTCCTCCTACTCTTGATGTATACTAGAAACAATTGACGTGGGAATGTATTTTCTAGGGAGTCTATGAAGTGGAAATGCTTGCTTCAAGGAAATTTCTCATCAATGAATAAGAGGAAAGACAAATGGTGAATTTTATCATTCATGTATATGTATGAGTGGGAAATCAAATAGACCACGTCTTGATAAAGCTACACTATAGCAATGACACAGAAATTATAGCAATATCCACACAAAAAAATCATGAATGCACGAAACCACAAGGTATGCAACGTATATCTCATGGCAATGGAGATTGATCTGATGTTTAGAAGCCAAAGTTTGCGCATTTAAATCTTTGGTCCTCACAGTTTCATTTGAAGAATGAACCAAAAAATTGGGATATGCTTTATTTGAATTTCTGAAACTCTTAAATATAACAATAAACAGAACCATAAAATTTATTTGTAGCAACATATGTACAAAATACCCTTTAAGAAAGACAAAACAAATATTCATTACAGAAAGCAACGGCAGCAGTAGCAGCGATAGCTTTAGTTTAGATCAGTTTGCAGCTTAATAGACATGTACAAGAGGGTAAGGAGTGCACCTTGTGGAATTGGGGCATATCTTGCAAGGTTTGAGCCAACCCACATAGCTACAACTACTAGAGCGACTATGCTACTGCTGGTTTTGCCACAAACCCAACTTGCAAAAGAGAGGCACAAGGTAAGAAAAATGCCGCCTCTCCCACCCAAAACCCATGCAATCAAATAACCCACCTTATATCCAGCATCCAATTTACGGTCAAGTAAAGCGATTAGGCTACTAAATGTGAGAGATAATCGAGCTCCAATGGTCTGCATCAGAAACAGAGAGAGGAAGGCAGATCTAAGCACTTCGACGAAGGAGCCTCTCTCTTCATCTGTGGTTTCTTCTTTAGATACCTGCTCTGCTTCATCATAATAGGAGGAATTCTCATCTCTAGCGCTATATTTTTCCCAATATCTCTCACGTTGCATTCTCTGCCTCAGATCAGCCCACCTATAGATTCTTATTCCATCCTCAAATTCATGGTTCAAGTCCCAGTTTCCTCTCGATGGTCTGCCAGTATCCTCTTGAAATTTGAGTGCTTGATCATATTGATTCCTTGATGTTTCATTAGATAATATCTGTGACAAAAAGAAAAAAACATTGCCAAGAGTTAACACTTCCACAGCCACATTTTTCTACACCCTTCCAGGAAATTCTTTAACAAAATGAAATGGGAATATTTTGCTCATGAAATAGCCAACTATAGCATGATCCCATAGTCTTAGTCCTTTCTGAAATTCTGAGAGATATCAGAAGAGAGATCCATATTATCCCCATGTTTAACAAGATCAATGCAATAATGTTGGAGACTTGAATCCATTAAAGCCAATAGGTCTAATTATTGCCATCTTCTAACAGAAAATTACAGAAAAATAGCCCACCATCCTATGGTTCCATTAATTTGAATCAAGAGATAATTACACAAGATTCATGTAGCCGACCCCACTTGATTGGGACACAAGGTTTAGTTTGATTTGGTTTGGTTTAGATAATTAAACAAGATTAGCAGAGTGAGTGAGTTAAAGTATCTAACTGCAATCTTTCTTTCCAAAATATTCTCAAATATTTTCCATTATCCAAAGTACTTGATTTAAAGATAATGGATAGAACAATTACATTAAGCTAATTTGCACACACTTTCAGTAGTGTATCAAACATTTAACTGATTGTATGTTCATTTTGAGATGCTATTGTGGCTGTTTTTAGGAACTACTGTTAAAGAATTGGATCCAAGCCCAAGAATATCATTTACCTTTGGGCTTGGTCAACATGCAATTCAACTATGAAGTTCCCAACAATACCATGCCATTTTAGCAATGAAGGAAAGGACAATGACCTATAGTCTAACCGCTAAAGCATACCAAAATTCTGTTGCATCTGCAGACTCTAATATTTAGGCTTCTTTCAATCAAATTCAAAGAAAATATGTTTTTATCATATTGTTGAAAGTTATAAAGGTGACCGAAGCTTCATCCCTACATATAATAAATGGACACCTCAGACAGTGGGATACATATTCAACTAAATACAAGCAAAACACCAAGCCTTAAATACTAGGGCAGTTACAACCAAACCAGGGGCTCATCGATCTCTGTCCAATATGGTCAAAATGGCCCAAACATAGGAGAATGTTCAAAAAGGAAAAAAGTGGTATAAACATTAGGTCCTTTAACCAAACATGTGATTTCACATGTAGCATACACAATAAGTAAATGATGGTCATTGAAGATGATCCAGATCTATAAAAAACCTGCAGATTTCACAATTGAGGCTTTCAATGTTTCATTTATATTAAAAGCTGTTATGAGCGAGTCACAAACCAAAAAGAGTAGACTCACTTACATCATATGCAAGATGGATGGTCTTGAATACCTCGTCAGCTCTTGAATCCTTGCTAACATCCGGATGATACTGCAATCATGATGTGACAACGCATAGATGGAAAAAACTGTCAGTACCCATCCTATTAAGATTTTTGTGAAAGGTCATAGAATCAATCTCACCGAGACACTCCTAAACAGATGAAATGAAAAGTAATTTCATACAAAACTTTATATAGATAGAAGAGAACATAATCAAATATCATACTGTTAATAGACGAACATTAATTATTGAGGAGAGATTTGTGTGTTTGGTTTGTGTTTGTAGAGCAGTTTTTGAGATAAAAAGTACGAAAACTGATTTGGTTTGTCTTTTTCCAGAAATGGTTTTGGAAAATTGTTTTGGGGAGAGAGTTTTAAAAAAAGTGATTGATTTGATGTGTATGAGAGAGAGTGATTTTGGAAAGTAGGTAACCAAACAAAATTTTGAGATTTTTTTGAAAAAATTTGTTTAGTTTGATTACTCTTGAAAATTTGTTTGTAGAGAATTTTTCCTAGAAATTTTTTTGAAAAACAAACCAAACAAGGCCATTATGTTTACAACACACAAAAAGTTAAGATATGAAAAGCAACGGAGCCTGAAGGTGCTCAGGCCCGTTACATAAGGCTCAACCCTCAACCTAGAGTTTTACTTTCTAGTTAAAAGCATGCACAAAGATGTTCATGTCATTGCAGATGAACCCTTAAAAAAGCATGGATTCTTATAAACAAAGGATGATAGTACAAGTGATGGCAGTCCTACATACATGGTTTTTGTACATTAACCATAATCAGGCATATATCTGTAATCACCAGTTTATTAGTACTCTCTTGTACTGCAATATTTGAAAGAGACACTCTCATTGGTTCTATTGCTGCAAGAGATGAGTAGGAATGTTGTTAAGTGTTAACATAGGTTCCATTAAGCTAAAAAAGAGCTCTAGATGAAACTTACAAATTATTTTTCTTTTCTGTTACTATCCATCAAGAATTTAATTGACAACACTCTCAATCAAAATACTCAGCGTTCGTCATTGTTGTCATGCTGCTCATTGGCTAATTTGAATTGGGTTACTTACTAATTTAAAAAAAATAAGAAAAAAATTATACTAGAAATTTGTTTTCCAAAATGCTTAGCTTTATCTTTAACAATATTACCGGTAAGATGAGATTTATAATTAGTTCTCTACTTATACAGCATGTTTGATTGGGTGAATTAGAGCATATGATTGGGATTATTAATCCGTGGCCCAATTTTTCTATGTTTGTTTTAATATTTTGGTTTAAGATTATTAATCCAATAGATAATTAATCCAACAAATTTGTAGAATTATTAGTAATGAGGTAGCGGTGAGATCATTAATCAATGGATATTAATCTAATTGGATAGTGAATCGCTAATTTAATAGGATTATTAATAATTCACTATTAGTCTTGTGAATCAAACATGACCATAAAGCTCTATTCATTCAGCCAAATTATTGCTTCAAAATGAGTAATTATTAGCCAGAACACAATCATTTTACTCAGAGAGCAGTCGTGAATACACGTTGTGATGCAAATTTGCATTTGTAAAGGTTGAAGCTTTTCTTCTTTTATTTTTTTTAATTTTTTTATTCTGGAAATTACAAGTTTTTCCAACAAGAACAACATATCCTAGATAAAATAAAACCCTAGAGCTTATATTTACCTTGAGAGCGAGAAGACGATAGGCCTTCTTGATATCGGCGGAGGAAGCGGTGGGAGAGACGCCGAGGACGGCGTAGTGGTTCTGGAGGCCGTTGATGGTGGCTGATGCCACAACCACTGGGGGGGACCAGCAACGGCGGTGGGAACTGCGGCTCCGTCCACCGCCTTGAGGCCAGACCCACGGCTGCCAAATCCGATTGGATCCAGGAGTGATCTTACCACCGCCGTCGATGGAGGTCGAAGTGCGTCCCACCAATAGATACGCCTGCATGCTTGGTCACTCCCTCCCTTTCATAACCACCTCTCTCTCAGGGAGTGAGGTGTGTGTGGGTTTGGGATGGGGAAGGAAAGGAAATGAAATGAAATGAAATGAAGATGACAGATGTGCGCTAGTGTCACGGGAGGTATTACGATTAGACTCTGCTTTTATTCGTTACTTTACATTTACTCATCTCATCTCATCTCATCTGTACGTTTGTTTGTTTGTTTGGGCCAAGCCTTGGGCTGCTCACTCATTTACTGCTGCAACTTTGTTGGGTTTGGTTTGGGTTGGGTTCGGCCTTTGTTTAAGCTCATTTTTTAATTTAAAAACACAAAGGAGTTGCTCAAGTTTGAGCCTAAAACCCCAACCGCTACCCACTATTGTTTTTTTAATCAACAAAAAATTAATTATAAATATAAAAAAATATTATATAAAACCACAACAATTAAAGTTTAAAAATAATTATAAAGTTAAAAAATGAGAGTCTAGCAGTAGTTAGAATCACTACTATTAAAAAAAAAAAAATAAGGATAAATTACATTGACCTCTCCTGAGATTTACGTTAATTACAAAGACCTTCTTATAGTTTAAAAAATAACACTGCCCCTCCTCTGCTTTTGAAAATAATATACAGATTCCCCCTTCCCATTAAAAGAGCATGGACGACATTAAGTTCACAGTCAAAATGACCATAATACCCTTGAACCATTTTGTGAAAAGACACAAGTGACCCTTAATAGAAAAAACCCCTAATTTATTCCATTGCCTGCGGTTCACCATCATAAATTCGAAGAGATGAGAAGAGTGAGCAACGAAGGAATGGAGGAGAAGATGATGGCTTAAGGATTTTTTCAAAGATCTGCTCCGATTATCTTTCACAGTGCAAAATGTGAAAGAGTTTAATCGGTTTGTTTTGTGATTTACGGCTTCTAAGTAAGTTCATTAACAACTATGTTTAAGATCAAAATTTCTAAAAAAAAAAATATGCAATATGTGGGTTTAGGGTTTATGAATGAAGGATTTTTTAGAGTTTTGGGAGTTTTGTTAGTGTAATTTTGAACAAATTTTTATGGTTTTAGAGTTGTATTTTTTTGGTATTTGGGATTTTTCTAGTTTGTAATCAAATATTGTAATTTTTTTGGATTATTCAACATTATTACTTACTAGATTTGGAATATAAAAATGTTTGTTAGATTTTATTGAATTATTTTTTATTTAAGGTTTTTGTTCGATTTTGTTCAATGTAAATAGATTTTATTTAATGCAATGTTGTATGATCTGTTTAATGTTGTGAAAAATATATACAAAAATTGTAATTTTTTTGGATTAGTAAACATTATTACTTAATATTGTGCATTATTCATTATTATCAATTTGTTTATCTGGTTGAATCATGGTGGCTTTTGAATTACTTTAATCTATTTTGCTAAAATTCATTGAATTGGTTCAATTTGTTCATATATTCAAAATAAATGTTTATCTGTTCAAATTTGTTTATTTGTTGAAATTAAATGTTTATCTATTCAAATTAAATGTTTATCTGTTTAAATTAGTTATATTAATCAAATATTGTAATGTTTTGGATTAGGATTTTTTTATTTATTTAAAGATTTTGTTCAATGTGTATTCATTTAGGATTTTGTTATCTGTTTAGTTACCATTTCAGCTATGGCTGCATTTCCTTCATTTGATTTAGTCATCCTGTGAAGCTCCTGAAATATGTATTCACTTTAAAAACCCTAATGTTTGAATTATTTTCTTAAAGCCCCTCGTTTACTTGAATCAATTCGAATCTCGTCGGTTAGCATTACTATTTTTATTTTTATCGAAACAGAAATTTCCCTAACCGGATTAGGTTCCCTAACCTAATTTAATTCTACCTAAGTAACATGTATTTAACTCCAAGCCCTCACTCTTTATTTAAATTCAAAACTTACCCAAAAAGCTAGTACTTGTACCTTGTACCTTGAAGTACCATCAATCTTGTAAGATATATATATATATATACACCTTGAAGAGTGTGCCCTAGGACCAAAACTAATAAAATAATAACTCCATCACACTCCCCAAGGCCAGCCACCCTAGGAAGAAGTGAGGAAACCATTTTCAAGATATATCATCATGAAATTCTAGAAAAACACAACCTAACACCCTAGACCTAGGGTGCTAATTCCCAAAACTAGTTTCATTACAACCAAAAGTTGCCTAAACCTAAGAGTAAGCCCCCCAAATCACTTCTATTCCTTTAAACTTCAAACAAATCCTAAAACTTTCCATCCATTTCCAACTAATGGGCTTTTAAGACTTTTTACACCAAAATTGCCTATATATACCAACCTCCCCTAGCTTGGCAAAGCACAAACACCACATCCACACACACACATTTGGCTAGAGAGAGGGAGGAGAGCAAGAGAGAGAAGTCTAGAGAAGAAGATGGAGGAAGAAGAGAGCCTTCTTGTGCAAAGCTTAGTAGGTAAGCCACAAACACAACCTTCTCTTTCATTTTCCTTTTTCCAATACATGTTTCTAAACAATGCCCTTCAGATCTGTTATTTATGAATTCTTGTGTTAAAAATGCTAAGAGTTGAGTATTAGTTTTATCTCCCTTGTATTTCCCCCATCTTGGCTCAAAACCATCTTTTTTTATACCAATCTCTCAACTTTTCAAGGGCACGCTTTCAAGCAAATTTTCTGAGTTAAAAATATGTTAGTTAGCATGTTTTCTTCACAAAAGAAACAAAAACTTTCCCTTGGTGGAACCATTTTCTCATAAATCTTCTTGTTTTGGACATTCCACCTTAGAATCTGTTTTTGCAGCCCAATTTCAAAAATTCCAGAAAAATGTACAAAATTATTCTGGCCCTCTATTTTATGTCAAAATCTTCCTTAAGGAGTTAGATTTCAACTAAAATTGGTTTCATCGAAAAACATTAAGAGGTTTGCAAGAAAATCAAATTTTCGTAACGATCGACGGGTCTGGACAGAATCTGGACAGCGCTGAAATGTTTTCTAAATAACTTAAAATCTGGAAAAACAAACCCATTTCTGAAAAATGTTCTAAAAACTAGATCAAATTCTCTACGAACCATAGGAAGATCGAGTCCGGTAAAGGATCTAAAATAGCCTTTCATTTTTAATCTTTATGTGATGTTAAATCTGGAAATCTGGTTATGTTTGGATGTTTATTGCCCTTGTATTCATGAAAATGTTTATTAGCTTATGATCATATCTTGGCATGATATTGTATGTGTTATGCTATGTTCTTCATCTTCTTCACCTTATTGATGCATGCTTGTGTGGATATTTTTATCTTGTTAAGTTGTCTAACCTTAATGTAAAATATTTAACTCAACGGAAAACCTAATTGGGAGGGTATTGGGTTTTCGAACACTTGAGTAATGAAAAGATGAGAATTTGTGATATATGGATTGTTGGGATGCATTCCCTATTTGAAAGTTAAAGTCTTGCGCAAGTGGTTTTCGAAACCCTTGAACGGAGCGATTGTATTCGGACCCTAGGTGGTTTGGTGTGAGGGGGGATTTGGGCAAGGCCCTATTTTACCGTCTCTTTTGAGGCCCTGCGGTTGGTGCTACACGGTACATAACCGTTGGTAGGCATCCGAGGTTAGGTCTGCAACAAAGCAGCAAAAGAGGGGGCATACCGAATAATCCGCGTCCGATTCTTGTGGTTGGGAGGACGAAATCTCTTTGGGGGATTTCTAGTTCACTAACATCTAACTTAACCCTTTATTTATTTATTTGAGTATCATGCTTTATTACTTGATGTTATAATGGTGATTGTGTATTGGACTGGGAAAAAGGGGCAGTGTGTGTGTGTGTTTACTGGGCATTCAAAGCTTACGGCGTATCATGCCAGGTGACGAAGCGGAACTCATAGCTGGAGGTTACGTTCCCGAAACTTTCGAAGACTTTTGGCTATCTTAGGAAAAACTAGAAATTTCATTTTATTATTTTGTAAGACTCATGTGAAGTTTTAAACTTTCTTTTTGGGATGTAATGTAATGGAGCAAGATTTTGAAATTAATGATATTCGTGGTTGTTATGAACTTTCATTCTATATTTATCCATATACTCCTTATCGTTGCTTATGAGACCTTGTGTCAATACCTTTTAAGATCTGTCAAAAGGGTAGTGCGCTGTCTAAGAAAGCCGGACTTAGAAGGGAGGCTAATTTGACTCCTCCGGCAATCTGGGATCTTACTTGGTCATTGACCATAGGACTCATTAGTGACTCTCCCTTGACTGCAATCAATAGTGTAGATTCGGGGCGTCACACATCCATTACAAGGGTAAAGTGGACAGGGTATACAATGTGGATCCTAATATGTATTGTCATGTTGATCTGTTGAATGATGTACATGATTCAGTTTTTAGTAACATAGGTTTGATTAAGGCTATTGTAATTCATTTGTACTGTGACATACCTGGTACTGATAAGAGAAGAATGTTAGAAAATGATCTTGATGTACTAGATATGTTTTACATGCAAAATGTGAGTAGAACAATTAACTTGTATGTAGATGTTGTTCATTCTATTGGGTTTGAGAGTGGAAAAGTTAATGCTAGAGATGAGGATGCTGTAGAAATAGATCAATCAGTACATGATGGTGATGGTGATGGTGATGGTGATGTATAGGGGGATAATGAGTACCACATGATGATTTTGTTGGGTTTAGTGATGAAGACTTAGATTGAAATGAAAATATGGATGCTGAAAATGAATCTAATAGCACAAGTAGTAAATATGTCTTAAGTCAAAATGATGGCTTAGGTGAAGATGATAGTACACTTAGTGATTGCCAATCACGAGATGATGTAATGGTATATGATGTTAGTACTGATGATGACTTGGATGATGAACCTATTTGTAGACCTAAGAGGAGGGATTTCAAGGGAAAACAATTTCATACTCCCTATGTGATAAAGAGCCATATTTGAATCCAAAAGGGAAAGTGGTATTGGAAAAGGGAATGATTTTTAAATAGCTTCAGAGATGCATTGAAAGATTATGGGGACGTTTGGGAAGTGGGGTTTGGGCTAAATTAGCCACTAAATGACAAAAGTGGCTAATTTAGCCACAAACAGACAAAAGAACGTTTCAAGCATGGCTGCAACAATTTGACAAGTGAATTTACCATAATACCCTCACATGAAAGAGGGGCGGCAAAGTAAAAAAAAAAAAAAAAAAAATTGAAATTGACGATTTTTTTAAGGAAAGACAAAGAAAGTTGAAAAAAAAAAATAAAAACATTTTTTTTTTGTTTTTTGTTAAAATATTTTATGAAAATAAATTTAAACTATATTTGATAAAAATATTTTTAAATAATTTTTTTTTTGGTTATGTATTTGGTTATGATTTGAGTGTAGAGTTGTGAAAGTAGTATGGAATTTCGAGTTATGTGTTTGGTTATGAGTTACCTCAATAATTTATTAATTGAGTTTCATTTTATGTGTTTGGTTACGACTTGAGTGTAGAGTTGTTTTTAAATTTAAAATATTAACATTTTAAATTATTTAAATTTCGATTTATGTGTTTGGTTATGAGTTATCTCAATAATTTATTAATTGAGATAACTTTTTATGTGTTTGTTTACGACTTGAGTGTAGAGTTGTTTTTAAATTTAAAATATTAAAATTTTAAATTGTTTACATTTTTTGAATATTTAATTTATTTAAATTTTGCTGTTAAAATATTTTTTTTATTATTTAAATTGATTAAATTTTTACGATTTACATACTTTTTTAATATTTAATTTAAATTTTTGACATTAAATTTTGTAGATTATTTACATTATTTAAATATTAAAATTAAAATTAAAATTAAAAGGAAAAAAGGAAAAAAAAAAACAGCAATTAACATTTGCCACGTAATTTACAAATAAATAAAACACATGAAAATCTATTTTTGAAATATAAAAACATGAGAACATAAATTACCATTTGCCACGTCTTATTTTAAGGAAATAAATATAAAAATAAATAAGGCAAAAAATAAATAATTAATGTATAAAACAATAAATAAAAATAAATATGGCAAAAAAATAAATAAATAACGCAAAAATTAAATATTACGATTTAAATTTAAAATATTACGCTTTTTTTTAAAATATTACGATTTAAATTATTTAAATTTTTACGATTTAAATTTTTATATTATTTAAATAAAATGAAATATTATTTAAATATAAAAATTATATTAAATTAAATTAAAAGTAAATTATTTAAAATACACAGGACAATAAAATAAAACCTCACTTTTTAATTAAGTTTTGTTTTATGTATTTGATTACGATTTGAGTATAGAGTTGTTTTTAAATTAAAAATATTAACATTTTAAATTATTTAAAGAACGTAAATTAAAGAACAAGAACTAAAAAAAATAAAAAATAAAAAAATTAAGCAAAAGTCGGCAGATCGACACCCAATAGACAAAAAAAAAAAAAAGCCAAATCCAAACCCAAAAAAATAAAAATAAAAATAGCAAAATAGGCGAAATCGAAACCTAACAGAAAAAAATTAAAATAAAAAATAACCAAAATATGCCAAATCCAAAAAAAAAAAAAAAAAAATTTAAGCAAAAAGCCAAAATTGTAAAAAAAAAATACCGAAAACAAGATGACATACCAAAATTTTTTTTTTTTTCAGCAAATAGCCAAAATTGGAAAAAAAAAAAAAAGAAGAAAAAAAACGGAAAATATGCCAAATCCCAACCCAAAATGAAAAATAAAAAAAAATGAAAAAGGGCAATTTGGTCTTTCAACAAGATGACACCTCACCAAAAAGCCAAAAAAGCCAAAAAGCCCTTCCCAAACCAGGCTTTTTAGCCCCAGGCTAAAATAGCCAAAAAAGCCAAAAAGCCAACCCACTTCCCAAACGGGGCCTATATAGTGGAAACTGGCTTCAAAATTGTGAGGGACAAAAATGAGAAGTCTAGGGTAACTGCCCACTGTGCTGTTGAGGGATGTCCTTGGAGGATTAATGCATCTCTTTTGCTAGATGGATAACTTACATGATAAAAACCCTAATTCTCCAACACATATGTAGTAGGTTTGTCACGACCCAAACCCGTCCCTATAGGTTCAGCGTCGTAACCGACCAGTAATCTTTGGATTACCAAAGGCCTCTTAACAGAATAATATATAGTTAGGGGCTACGGAAGCAAATACATAAAATATACATAGTCCATTCAGATGTGAAGATATACATGGGACATATAATCTTAACCTTTTATAAACTTACGAGTGACGCCAAAAGATACAGTATTTACACGTCACTCCATGTACATATTAACAGAAATTTTGTTCGAAAATCAAAAGAAACAAAGGCTAATATATTCACAAAAACAACCACTAAACTTGACTTAATTCGGAACCTCATCGGGAGGCACAAAGGCTGACTGACAAAAAGAACTGAAACGCCAGGTCCTCAAGTCTGAGCCTGGTCATATGCCTGATCATCTACATACATAATATAAATAGTGAGCGGGAGCCCAGTGAATAATAACATAGTAAAAGGGTTTAAATGAATGTTGTCCATAATGGTTACAGAAAACGGAATTCAGTAGCTATCAGAAATGGATTCATAATCATGTTCAACAATCACAGTTTATAACAGATATAGATTCAGAATCATATTCATAATTAGAATTTGCAGTTAATCATACATGATACATTCATTAGCATTAGCAGAAACAGTTGACCCATAAAGGAACGGCCATAAAGGCATACAGTTGACTCACGTGTACGGAGACAGTATAGTTGGCTCATGAGACGTACAGTTGGCCCATAAATGGGACGTATACAAAAGGATTCATAACAGTTGGCTCATGAGACGTACAGTTGGCCTATAATTGGGACATAAAAGAACAGATAATAGATATCTAAATCTAATGATGCTATGAGTACATTTCGGAAACATTGGACAACCATTCATTTATACAGAAAATAATATTTCAGAAAACAAATCATCATTCAGAAAATACTTATAAATTGAACATAACTTTACAAAGTTATTACTCACAATTAACAGATGGCTCCAAGGCAACAGACAGAATGGGCAAATTGGACGTCTTGTGGCGCGTGATCTACACAGTTTCAGAACGAACATATACTGAATTACACACCTACAATCATTTAACTAAATCTTCTCTTAGATTGGTGTGTTTCTACTTCTTATCCACATTATTATGTCTTAAACATGGCCTAGGAATGCCTAGGATGTAATGAGGATGTAAAAATGCATTTGAAAACACTTGGTCAAAATGCTGGAAACAGGGGTTCCCGCTCAAGCGCAACATCCTCCACTCGAGCGGACATGAAAATATATGAAGGGCCACTCGAATGCAACTTCCTTCGTTCAAGTGGTCTGCAAACTTTGGAAAAGTACTGGTTGTGTGATTTTCACGCTTGACGGATGCTCGACGGACGCTTGAGCGTGAGACTTATGCTCTCGCTCGAGCGCAACTCTTGCCGCTCGAGCAGCCTGCAAAAATATGAAACTTCTGGGAGCGTGCATTTTATGCTCGAGCAAACTTTTGGTCGCTTGAGCAGAAGTGCAAAAACAAAGGTGCTTGCTCGAGTGTAGGTTCTTCTGCTCGCGCGGAGAGCAAAATTCTGGAATTTCTAGATTGCTCTTCTCAGCTCAAAACTCAAATTCAAAGTTGTAAAACATGGTCTTTCGGGCCAAAAACTTGAGGAAACTATAGGAAACACTTATAAATGGTAAAACCATGGTTAATTCAAAATCATTTCACAAAATCAAGCTCAAAAGCTTGTCAATTATACAAAACCCAAACTTAAAATGTTGAAAATATGACTTGCATGTAATGGTATGAGTTTTAACCTTCCAAAACATAATCAAATGAGGTAAAAACATGTGAAATGTAATGAACTTCCAAAATCAAGCCATGATCAATGCATGTATGTGAGACTTCCTCAAAATCAAGCTCTAAATGCAAAAGAATTTGCATGCAAGTATGATTATCTTCTTAATTCTTCTTCCTAAGCTTAATTCTTGGCTTAATTAGCTAACTCTCTTGAATTCATGCATAAAGACTACAAATATACAACTAAAGGAGTGAATTTCTACCTCAAGTCTTGAATTCTCAAGTGTAAGAGCTTAGTTTTCCAAGTTCTCTCCAAATCCTTCTTTTTTCTAGCCATTCCTTTTAATTGAGCTCAAGTCTCACAAAATTCTCAAGCTTAGAACCAAGTTTTCCTACTCTCTCTCTCTCTCTGTCTCTCTCTCTCTCACGTTTTTATCACTAAGAATGAAGATATGAGAGTGCAAAAGTATGAATGAGGGTCTACCAATGCCTTATATAGGCTCAAATAATGGTTTAGTTAAGTGGTTGATCAAATTGCTCAATTAGAATTTAAATTATTCTAATTAAATCGTTTCGAATCGACTTTCAATTGAACCCACCTTAAATTCTAAAAATTTTAACAAACACATAAGTCAAGTCGGTTTCTAAATCGAATGCCGATAAGGCCTTCAATTTGCAAACCGAAGCAGAAACATGAACAGATCTACGAGAGACAGATAAATGTACAAATAATGCATCACACATGCAATTAATTCAAGATTTGATCTCAATAACTTATTAGGCATATTAAATCATGGATTAACGTTAATCATGGGTCGCGGTTGTTATAAGATTGAACCAAAATACTGAGGCAACTTCAGATTAGATAACAAAAAAATTGGCTAACAGTTTTAAAGAAAATCCAGACATGGGGTTGGATACAATGCAAGGCAAGTTAATAAGAAGTATGGGATTGATGCTTTAAAGATGTAGTTGTATAAAACTAAAAAAAGATGTAGAGATGAGATGGAGGGTAATCATGGTAGCCAATATGTGCTACTATCAACATATGATGCAGAGATTAAGAAGACAAATCCTGGTAGTTTTGTGAAGATCAATTATGATAACCCACCCAAGCCAATATCAGAGGATGAACCCACACTAGATGAAGAGAGTACAATTAGTTCTAACCCAGTGTTTAAAAGAATGTTCATTTCATTTGAGGCAATGAAAACATGGTTTGTTAATGGATGTAGACCCTTCATAGGGGTAGATGGTTGTCACTTGAAGGGTCCTTATGGTGGAGTGCTAATTTCAGCAGTTGATTTAGATGGGAATAATGGGTTGTTTCCACTAGTTGTAGGAGTAGTGGAGTGTGAATGTAAGGAGAGTTGGACATTTTTCTTACAACACTTGAGAACAATACTGAGTGATGCATTGCCCACTAGGCCTTGGACCATCATGTCTGATGGACAAAAGGGTCTTGACATAATTGTGAGTGAAATCCTACCTGAGGCTAGCCATAGAAGATGTTGCATGCATTTGTTTAACAACTTCAAAGGTAAATTTCCTGGAATGATCTTGAGAAAGAACTTTTGGAAGGCAGCAATGGCTTGGAATCAAAAGGCATATGATGAGGCTATGCAAGCCATTCAAGGTATCTCAAGGAAAACATATGCATGGCTGCAAAAAGTTCCTGTTGAAGCAAGGTCGAGGCTTGCATTTGATGGTAGGATAAGAAATGATCATATCACAAATAACATGACAGAATCATTCAATAATTGGTTGGGGATTTCCAGAAGTAAACCAATTTTGACAATGTTAGAGACTATAAGACGTAAGTTAATGGGTAAGTTTCAAATGAAGTATCAAAAAGCATTGCAATGGCAATCCAATGTAACTTTGAACATTAAGAAGAAGCTTGATAAGACCTTGTATGAGTCCAGAAAGTGCAAAATAGAGCATGCAGAAGATTAAGAGTATGATATTAAGGACAATGAGGGCTTCAACGTCAGCATGTAGTGTCATCGCCTGTTTATAATGATGAATATGATCAGTGGGGTCCAATTTTCTGTCGTACAAGGTAAACAACGGTGCTTTGAACTTTTTGGGTAGCACTGCCCTTGCAATTCGTCGCACAAAAGGGTCATGCTTATCTTCTTCATTCGAATCATCACTTCTTCTCCTTCACTTGTGCCGTACATACGGACTCCTTTTGGATGAGCTGGATACATCGACTCGTCCCTTTTTTCTGGGTTCTGGGGATGGTGAGTTAGAATCACTGTCATTATCGTGTTTCCGAAGTCGACGTCGTCGACCATCCTTCTTTCCTAAAGGTCGACCCCGGTCTTGGCACGCGGCCTGTTGGGATTTTGCCACCTCCTGGGCCAAATCCTGGTGCAGGCGCTCGTTCTCAGCCATCATGTTTTCCAACCACTGTTCATTTTGCTGTGCTTGATCCATAATCGTCTGCATTGTCTCATGTACTGATGTCGAGGGTAAGGTCTGGGCTACTGAGTCGAAGTTCAAGGCCCGTCATGCGGTGATATTCTCCGGTCCAAGCATGTTTCTTGGAGTAATGTCATCTCTTGGCATAATGTCATCAGTGACTACCGAAGGATCATTTGTTACGCCCGCCATGGATGTGCTTGAGTATTCCCACAGACGGCGCCAATTGTGGAGAGGTGGTTTGGAAATACTCTAAGATCTAGTAAGACGTTCTTGATCCTCTAATTGTCACCTAAAAAAGGATGAACACTCTGGTCGGGGGTGCCGAACTTAGCACTTCAACGGACAAGTTAGTATGCTCTCAAGTTTACTTCTCTCTCAAGTTATTTAATTTATTCTCACTTACCTTTGTTTGGTTGATGTTCCTCTATTTATACTAGTATTTGGTCCTAGGAGTTGGGCCCACTCTTAATCCAACGCATGATTGCTTATTTGGCGTTTCAATCGCATGCCAATTCCTATTCGGCTCCTTGTATGGCCGATTGCATGGCCAATTTAAATATTTGGCTTCAGGACTCCTTTGGACAGAGCCGAATCGTCTTTGTCCTGATAAATCTTCAGATGAATTTGGCTTTCCTTGGTATATAATTATTCGGCCCCCACAACATCTAATATCAGACCCCACTACGTGGACACTGATAAATGAGGAGCCTTTGCAGTCACCACCTCTGAAAAGATTGGTAGGAAGACCAAAGAATTCCAGGAAGAGGGCTGCTCATGAGCCTCTTGCAGGCACAAGTCAAGTCAAGAGGTCTTTCACTTTGAAATGCAATTGGTGCAAGGAATTTGAACACAATAAGAGGACATGTCAGAGAGGTCCAGTCAAGAGTGGCAGAGGAGGCAACATTTCATCCGACAGAGGCATGGGTTCTTCATCCTATAGAGGAGGTAGATATGTTAGTAGAGGAAGCAACACTTCATCTAGCAGAGGAGGCACTTCATCTAGGAGAGACAGAGGTAGAGGAAACAGTTCATCTGTAAGCATCTTTTGTTTTCTTTGCCTTTGTATTTATTTATTTATTTATTACTATTGTTATTATGGTACTAACTAATTTTGGCTACTACTCAGGATATTCCAAGTGAAAGAGGCAGATGAGGCACTTCATCTGGGAGAGGTAGAAGTAGAGGAAGCACTTCATCTATAATCATATTTTGTTTTCTTTGCCTTTGAATTTTTTTTTCCTATTGTTATTATGGCACTAACTAATTTTGGTTTGAAACTAATTTTTGTTTGTAACTCAGGATATTCCAAGTGGGAGAGGCAGAGGCAGAGGCAGAGGATCATCTGGAAGAGGTATTTCACCTGAGAATGTCTGGTTAGTGCTCTAAATTGTTTGCTTTGCAAGTTATGTACTCTAAATTATTTTTTTGTTTGTTTGTTTGTTTTTTTTTTTTTTTTTTGGTTGGTTGTTCGTTACAGATAAATGGTGCACTAAGTGATGGTTTTTTGGTACACATGTGTGACAATGAACAGGTACAGAATATATAGATAGTGCATAGTGCTTATAAGATGATGCACCCACTTTTTGTTTTTTTGTTATGGGCGTCTTGATCATACTTTTGTAACTATGATGTAGTGATAGATAAGGTGCATAGTGGTAATTTGTGAGACAGTTCTGAATCTAATTCCACAAGTGCAATGTGAAATAGTTAACACCAAAGAGTCTAAATTCAGCGAATCTTTTGGAAAATCGATTTTGAATCAAATTGCCAAAAATGGACTGTTTTGCCAGATATAGAGTCGCTACCTAAATGTTTTATTTTGGAAAAATTTAGGAAACCCATGACTCGTGCCAAAGGTCACGTGTCCGTCATCACTAAGATTTTCTTGGCTCGGGAACTTAGGTACGAGAGGGGAAGGTTACGAATTGAGCACCCCTGCTCGGCCGATCAAATATCGTCCTCGACTAATCATGATATGAATCTTACTTTGCATTATATGTTATTGTTCTGGTTATTAATCTAGCATTACTACGTGATGCGCACATACAAGTATATACTAACTTGCAAAAATTGCAACACTTGAGTCATGTTTGTTTTCTAAAAAGAGTTTGAATTTGCCACTTGAAAAGTGAGCTTAAATGTGCATGGCTCAAATTATTTCAATTCAAGCAATTAGCTTTCATCCACAGGCATACAAGCAGGTATATCAATTTAGCACTTAACCTCATGGTAAGCATGCTAGACATGGCAACAATTACACTCATGCAATATGCTAAAGCAAGCAAAGGCTCACCTTGTACTCCAAGCCAAAAAGACATAAGAGAGTTAGAAAAAATACATGATTCCTAACTATGCAATATGACTAATGCAACACATGCGATATGCAATCTAAAATAGGTTTGGCTACTTAACATGGCATATGAATCAATTGATAGCATGTGGTTTAAGCATGTATTCAAATAAGTATTAAACTAACAGTGCAGTTGGACTGATAAACCGAGCCTCGGTGCATGCAATACAAGTGGATGTAAACATGAAAAATGCTAATTTAAATGTGATGTCCCTATACTAACCATCATAAGCAATTAAATAAAAAGGAGAAAGACGTGGGGTTGGAAGACATACACATTATTACAACTAATTACAAACCAAATGAAATAAATTAACTCACAACTAATTAACTAATTAGCTAATTAAATAATTACAACACAAGTATAATTAAAAGAAGTAAGTAAGCTAAACAACTAATTACTCCGCCTCGGGAAGCGAGGAATGTTCATGCGCATGCTCAATTTCCACCTGAAAAGCCACGGTTTTGCTTCTAGAGAGCCTTTGTTGCACAATAGAACACATACACTGTTGCCCATTTCTAGAATGGCTCTACTCTGCCAAAGGAACACACTGCTGAATTTTGCATTAGTGGCCGGCCAGCCATTGGTGAGGGATGCCGGCCATCAAAGGTGGTCTGCCGGCCACTGCTGGCAATGGAAAGTGGTTTGCCGGCCACTGCTGCCCAGTTCACCTTGTTGCAGCAGAGGACAAACAGAGCATGAACAGGGTATTCTCTAGGGTTGTTTGCACAACTCACCCCTCCTTTTCATGAACGAATCAAAAGAGAAGTAAACTTAAGCCACAAACCACTAACTCAAACAATTTCATTACATGATGGCTTGTGAATCAAAGTGTACAAGTTCAATAAATGTAACAAAATATGACTCTAACCTCTTCCCTTTCATGAATTGATCAAGGGAAGTGGTGACCTTGGAAACTTGAATCATTTCATCACTAATGAGTATAAACTGCCTCAAGTTTCTATGTGTTCAATTAACGTCCAATTGAACACAACCAAATTATTATCTTTCACCATTTTAGACTCAATTTTAGTTACTCAATTTTAAATTACCATCCGTTCTTTAATTCATTAAGTGCAATAGTGAGTTTAAGTCCTCTAAATGAAAAGAAACGTCAAACAAGGAGTTGTTCTTGGCATGAGAGAGATGTAATGCCCTGGTAATGAACCTCCGAAGAGATTAAACCATTTAGCATGGAAGGTCTCTTCCTCATGCTAAAAAACAACATATATGGGACATCAATTCACCACTTTCAATTAGATTACAACAATATACAATATAACAATAAATCAAAGCAAAAGAGCAAAATAAGTAAGAAATGCAAGAAAATGAAAGGTTTGTAAGGAAAGGATGAACTCCTTAGTTCACAAACTCCCTCTTGATCACCCTCAAGTGTAAGAAGTGTGCTCTTAAATCCTCCATTCGGAATTATGGAATTTATGGAGTTTATGATATGGAAAGTGGCTAACTCTCTAGTTTCTCTCACTTTCAATCACTAAACACTCTTCCTTATGATCAAGACAATTGATCTTTGTCTATATCAGAATTTTTGGAGTGTTTTTGGTGTATGGAAATGAGGAATTTCAGTAGCTATGGAAGCTTGGAAGTGTTGGCTCAAAATTGAAAATGTAGACAATCTTTTACTCTCTTTTCTTTCTAACTCTATTAAAGCATTATTATTGTCACATCCCAAACCTGCCCCTAAAAGTTTCGGGCATGACTTATTCAGAAACGGACACTTAACCTGATATACGTAATATATGGGGCCTAAACGGAAGCATTAATAATATAAAATAACATAAAACATCACCCATTGAGCTATCACTACCATGCCAGGACCGCAAACATTGCGTTAGGTAGATAATATACAGGAAACATATACTCAAGCTTCAGTTACAGTCATTCACATTCATACATAAAGTATTAAAGAAGAAGGGGTTATATACATTCAACCATAGGCAGACAATCAAAGCATGAGCCAAAAACCTAATAAAACTTTACAAATGCACGGGTTTCATCTTAAGTGCCTGGACACACTGAGGTTGACAAGAGAGAGACAAGCTTTAAGGGTTAGGATTGGCCTCCCAGTTGATTACCTACGGAAATAGACAAAATACAGGGTGAGTAAAACTCAGTGAATAATAGCACATAAATAATGTAATGGTTAACTTAAATAACAAAGCATATAACTATAGAGGCATATGATTAATTACACTCTGTAATCATTTCTAGAGCGGCCATGGGCCCAATGTCCTTAACAAGGTGGCTTTAAGCCCAGAAATGTACAGAACGGCCATAGGCCTAACAGATACAGAACGGCCATAGGCCCAGAAATATCAGAACGACTTATCAGCCCAGAAATAACAGAACGACCATCGGTCCAGAAATAACATAATGGCTTATCAACCCAAAAATAACAGAATGGCCATCGGCCCAGAAATAACAGAAAGGCTTATCAGCTCAGAAATAACAGAACGGCTTATCAGCCCAGAAATAACAGAACGGCCATCGGCCCAGAAATAACAGAACGGCTTATCAGCCCAGAAATAACAGAACGACTTATCAACCCAGAAATAACAGAACGACCATCAGCCCAGATCACATATGTATGGATTCAAGAGGTGGCTCGTACGGATTCTAGAGGTGACTCGCATTGCAGCACTTAGTTCCGTACAGCACTTTGTTCCATACCAGAAATAATAGGTCTTGTCATGTCATGGCATAGACGAAACAAACAACAAAACAGAATAACCTCAGATATCATCAGAACAGACTAGTTTCAGAGTTATACAGAGGCACACAGATTCTTCCAATCATTCACATGAGTTACCGTAGTTAGTTTACATTTAACAGAATACTGATGATAATTATTAGCAATAAGGATAGCGTATCCCACAGATTATACACGTGCCATCACAATACTATTTGTAGAGACAAAACAATTTACCTCAGAACAGTCTTGATTGATCATTAACAAAACAGAATGATTCGGGATACACAAGCATCATTGTTCCACTTGATCATCATGAATCATTAAGGGTAATTTACGGATAACAGAACATTAATAAAATGCCTTTTAACAGTAAGCAAAATGCACTACTATAGTATTATCCAATTATGCTAATCCTCTTTAGCCGATATCTATGTCACAAGACATATATTGAACCAAACAGATGATAGGAGTTCCTGACAGAACATTCGGGGTATTACGTTCCCATTCAAAATATCAAGTACCCAGTAAGCGGGGTTACTTTCACGAGCTTTTTCTGTTAACCAATTCCAAATCAACATACACGTTAACATAGTTGCCCACGGAGAACAGAATGTTACTAACAATAATTATTAACAGTACTAGATGTACATTGATAGTACTATTACTCACAGTGATAGATTCTGGTAGCAGTGGGACGATATCCTCGTCTTGACCTACAAACACAATGCACATAGTATCATAAGATTATACCCGATTCCTTACTTTACTCTTAATCAATTAGTCATATCAGTTCTAAACTCCCTAATCTTTAGTAGGTTATAATCCATGCCTTAGAAAGTACGAGGAATCGATAGAAGAAAGGTTCAGACGAAGAAACAATACAAACTCAGTAAACAGAAAGTGAACAGTCGTCACTAATTTCAGCATAACTATTTCTGTATTTAGAATTTGGGAGTGAGACTACTTCCATTGGAAACTAGACTTCCGGGGCTTGATTTTAGGCTCAAGAATCACTCAAAACGGAGTCCGGAGGCAAAAGATATGCTTGTTCAAACTTACAAGGTAAAAGCTGAAACAGAGTCGGCCGCTCGTGCGCCCACTTTGGCCGCTCGTGCGGCCCAATTCCGCTCGAGCGGAAAAACCCGGCCGCTCGAGCGCCCAAAAGCAGAATCAAAACCTCTTTTTTTCCCTCATGCTCCGCTCGTGCGGTGCCCGTGGCCGCTCGTGCGGTCTGGGCAAAAACAAACAATCCGAAAATGGGTTTTTCTTGCTCCAACACTTGATTCTTCCATTTTCCAAAGCTTGTTTTCAACTTATATCATTCAAAAACATGTATAATTAATGAAATACATGGGATTATAATTGTTTCCTAAATTAAAACATCAAAGATACAATGAATCTTCTAGTAGGGAAATCAATCTCTTCATTTCTTTCTTTCCCAAGACTTCCTCCATATTCACATATATCTTCAATTATACATATAATTAACCACAAGATGAGCAAATATAACAAATTTACTCCTCAATCGAGCAACTCTAATTTATTTACATATAAAAACTTTCATTTAATCCTTGATTCTTTGTGGTAGATGAGTTATCCACAAGGATGAAATTAAAGTCACATACCTTAACCCAAATCCATGTTTTTTCCCAAATTTCCATAGTCAATCTCCTTCCTCTTCTTCAAGCTTCCATGAGTGGTGAGCTCTCTCCCTTCTTTGCCCTCTCTTCTCTCGGTTCTCTCTCTCTCCCAGATATTTTGTTGACTCCAAAAAAATGATAAGTTCCAACTCACTTAACATACACACATATAAATATAATAAACACATAGCTTTTCACAATAGAGAGGCCAAACACGCCCTTACGAATCGCGTAAAATTAAATTTCAATTAAACTTTCTAGATGACTTTAAAAATTATGCTGGTCTTAAATATGTCCTCTGTTCCGGGTTCTAAAGCTTCTAAGGCCCTCAATTTACAGTAAAAAGTTCATCATCCAAACGCACATTAACGAATCAGACAACTTAAATTTCCAATTAATTTTCCCAAGTAGTTCTAAAAATTCCCATTAACATACCCAAATGCTTAATTTTGATTTCTAGATCCGTAAAGGTCGGTAATTCAATTTTAAAGCTGTGACTCAACAGATAATTTCCTCAATTGAACAGATATCATTAAATTAAAATGCATTAACCCACAAGGACATAAAAGTAATTTTGGAGACGGATTTTGGGGTCGTTACAATTATGTTCTTTTTTTCTTCCCCCCTGAGCCTCTCCTTCTTTGGCTTTAGATAGGCAACCAAATATAATATAATAATATAAAAAGCTATAGGCATATAATATAACAATATAGATATTATATAAAGATTATATTTAATATACATATATATGTTATGTTGAGATTTGGATGTCGGCAACCGAGGACTAATCGACATCAAAATAATTTTTTATTATTTTTGTTTTATAATATATATATATATATAATATCTAAAATATATAATTTATACCAAAATACTAAACGTATAATATAATAATATAACTATATAAAATATTAAACATATTATACAATACTATAACTATACATAAAATACTGAACATATAATGTAATAATATAAACTTTTATTATTTTATTTTTTATATATAAAATATATAATTTATACCAATTTATATAAAAACACCAAAAATATAAACAAATATATAAAATTATGCAAAATTACAAAAATACTAAACTAATGAAACATTTAGTATTTTAAAATAATTTGGCCATAATGGTAAAGGTTGGGATTAAAGTTCAAATTTCATCTATCTTACTGAGGATTCTATGAGAAACACATTATGCTTGTCATCATCAGGTAATCAAAAGAAAGTGCCCAAGTCTTAGGGCCGGTCAAAATGGGATGTTTACAGTTGTCCCTCTTTGACAGAACGCAAAATCATTTCATGACGTGAGTGAATGTCAAAGCCCAAAGACGACCCTTTTGATAAGGTCGAAAGATTTGGGCAAACAAACAAATGTGCAAACAATTGGTTGAACCTGAAGGTTGCCTACGTATTTCTTTGCGGACTCAAACCTGCGTAGTTCAGGGGCAAGATGTAAATGATATGCACGATGCAACTTTGAAAGATGGACTGACACGCTTCGCAAAGCCAGCTATTTTGAAAATGATCATGCAAGATGATGCAATAAGCAATAATGAATACAATACGCAAGATAGCGAACAACACATGAACTAATAACACTCTACCTATGCCAAAACACAGGACAAGGAAAGAAAACATCGTTCAGGACTGAATTTCCCGTATCCTGAGAAACAAGAAGACGAAAATTGCTCGAGGTCGTGTTTCACACGTCCCAAGGTGAAAGCAAAACAGCTTAGGGACACACTTCACGCGTTCGAAGATAGAAACAAAACCGTTTGGGATAGCGTTACATGTATCCCAAGAGCAAACACACCCAAGGCCGCGTTTTATGCGTCCTGAGATAAAAGAAGAACCGATCAGGATCATGTTTCACACGTCCAGAGATAAAATCTGCCCAGGACCTGCGTTTCATGCGTCTTAAGAAACAAAAAACCGCTCAGGGTCGTGTTTCACATGTCCCGAGATAGGTCCAAGGCCGCATTTCACGCGCTTTGAGAAACAACAGAGAGTTGTGCGATACATGCACAAAGTGAACAAGTGCGATAGATGCACAAAGTGGTCGAGTGCGATAGATGCACAAAGTGAACGAGTACGATAGATGCACAAAGTGATCGAGTGCGATAGATACACAAAGTGAACGAGTGCGATAGATGCACAAAGTGAACGAGTGCGATAGATGCACAAAGTGATCGAGTGCGATAGATGCACAAAGTGATCGAGTGAGATAGATGCACATAGTGAACGAGTGCGATAGATGCACAAAGTGATCGAGTACGATAAATGCACAAAGTGAACGAGTGAGATAGATGCACAAAGTGATCGCAACTACAAAGCCGTGCAGGTTCTCTTATCGAGACACAAGACACGAATAACTTATCCGAAACTCCTCTGAATGAACTGTACATACAATATCGTTTGGTTACAACATAACCAACAGATGTACCTGTAGACGTCCCCGAACGTCCCGGGAGAAATCTCGTTTTGTTCATTGGGCTCACTACAGTTCGGACTTGATGTCACGGTTCTGAATCTAATCTCGCAAAGTGCAATGCAAGATCGATAAATCACCAAAGAGTCCAAATCCGACAAATCGTTTTGAAAAAACTGATTTCAGAAAGAAGTGCCAAACATGGACTGCTTTGCCAAATACAGAGTCGCACCTAAATATTTTATTTTTGGGGAATTTAGAAAACCCTGACTCGTGCCTAAGGCCACGTGTCTGTCATCACCAAAGTTGCCTCAGCTCGGGAACTTGGGTATGATTGGGGAAGGTCATTTCATGATCACCCCCGCTCGCACCGATCAAAGATCGGCCACTACTAAGCATGATATCGAGTTTTTGAAAACACATGTGCTCTTATTCCGGTTTATTAGCCTAGAATTACTATGTGATGCGCACAGCATACAAGTATAGACTGGATTGCCTAAGTTGGAACAAAATATTGCATATCCGTTTGTTTTGAAAATAGATTGAAGTTTGCTACTCGCAAGTAGGCTAAAACACGGGGTTTCAACGAATTATTCCAATTCAAGCAACCCAACTTTCACCCATAGGCATTCAGGCAGTTATATCACATAAGCACATGGCCTCATGGTAAGCATGCTATCATGGCAGTCACTTCACTTACGCATGCAAGGATGCTAAAGGCATAAACACTTACCGAGTACTCCGAGCCAAAGAAAGAAGCTAATTAGAAAATATGCATGAATCCTAACTATGCTGAGATGCCTAATGCAACACATGCAAGAATACAACTAAGATAGGCTCGGGCTATCCTAAGATGGCATATAAGATGCAACAATTGATACATGTATTCAACTTGGAATTGAAATACAATGCAGTTAGTATGATGCGCCGAGCCCGGTGCATGCAAGATAGATGAATGATGCATGCATGCAAACATAAGTACGCTAATTGAAACGTGCCCTAAAACTAACCATTATAAGCTGGTAAATAAAAGAGAGAAAGAAATGGGGGTTTGAAGACATACATCACACACACACACACTTATTACACAATTGGCGCCCTCATCGACGAAGGGACCGGAAAGAATAATACAAATCAACTAACTAACAAGCTAATTAATTATTACACAACACTTAACTAATCAAACAAATTAATTAAGCTATGTAAGCAGTGAAACAACCTCGGGAAGAGGGAAGAGGGACAGAATGCATGCCATGCTCGGCTTTCGCTCGAAAATTTGTTGCCATGCTCATGCTGCCTCTGTTTGCACTGTTTTATACCTCTGAAAGCTGCACAAGTCCCAAGCCTGCTTCTAAACCACCTTGGGGACATGCTGAGAGGCATCGGCCAAGAGATGGGATCACCGGCCAAGTGGAAACAGGTCATCGACCATAAATGGGGCTCTCGGCCAAACATTTGTAGTCGACCGGCACTCTAGATGGCCGATCGGCCATACTTTCCTGCAAAATGCTGTTTTGCTGCAGCAGAGGACAAACAGTGCATGTCAATGCATTTTCAAAACAATGTGTGCACAACTACCCTCCTTATCATGTTTACGACTCAAAGGAGTATGGTCCTCAACCCTCGGGCCACCAATCACGCATTTCGATGCATGATGGCCAAAGGTGTTGAATGTGCATTTAATATCAAATGAAATGCACACAACACAAAAGGGGCCTCCAACCTCTATCATGGTTGATCAAGAGGCAAGGGATGCAAACATGCAAGCAAAACTAATGCAACGTGAGCATGTTAATGGCAATGCCATGCAAGGCTAATAGTAACAAGCATGCAAATGCAATGCAACCTAAACAAGCATGCAAACATGCAAGGCATGTGACAACATTCAAGCATGTAACAACATGTTAGGCAACTTAACAAGAGATGCATGCCAAATGCAATACCACTTAAACATGCAACAACATGTTAATAAGCCAAGTATGTAACAACATGCAAGGCAAGCATGTAACAACATGCAAAGGATGGACTTAAACCAATATGGGCAGCTCTCAAATAAGCCCATATCAGTGGCCAAAGTGAAGAATTAGAGGCATGGAAATGCAAAACGATCATGCACATGTGAGTGGTCCAACACTTAGGCAACCATGCACAATCTTCAAACATGAGTGAGATGTGATAAATATGAGAATGTGATGATGCATTAAGCTCTGAAAATATATGAGGAATGATGCCAAATCAACCAAATAAAGCGAGCAAAGCATGCAAGAAGGTCCAAGGCCTAAGGCTAACCAAAGGGCTCAAACCATGGCCATACAAGGCAAGTCCCAAAGGGTTAAAGGGACTCAAAACAGTCTCAATGGAGGTCAAGACAAGGCCAAAAACACACTTAGATGGCATCCAAATGGCCTAAACATGGAAGCATACGCAATGATCCATTCAAGAAGCATAAAATCACAACTCTTTAAGGCATTAAAGGAGTGATGAAAGCAAGCATAGGAGCATACTATATGGACTGAAATAACATTACAAGTGATGTCAAACCACTAAAATGATCCAAGTAAAGCATGTTAGAAGATTCAATACTCAAAGCCTACAAGCTAGAATACATGGTAGCTATACAAAGCAATACAAGCATTACCAAAACAATGAAAAACAGAGCTTTAGCATGCTAAAACAAAGCTAGAAGCTTCATGGAGTTGAGCCAAAATCATGTTAAAAATACATGTTACAACATGATGCATGTTAAGGCCAAATCATGGGATTACAAGACAAGTATATGAAGCATACAAGGCATGTCTAAACCAACTCAAAACAGAGGTGTATCATGGCAAAACAAAGCCTAATATATACTGAAATGAAGCTAAAACAAGTTAAACACACATGCTACCACATAAGTCATTTATGCAAGCATTAGAGACAATAAGGAGAAGGGATGACCCTCTCCCTTTTAGGACCTCAAAACCACCTCTCCATCACTGAAAATCCTCTGGATTTCAGTGGTAGAGAGGTCATGCAAAGACCAAAACAATGGCCAAAAGGTATGGCCTAAAACAAGGCCTAACAAGGCCTTGGAGGGGGGAGACAACCCCAAACCTCAAAGTGACCTTAAACAAAGTTCTAAAGCACACAAAATCAGAACTTTTATCAGTTATAGTCGAAGCTTAAAAAAATAAGCAAGAATGGCTAAAAGCCTAAGCAAGAAAGGGGTAACTAAAGTAAGGATGCTCACCCTTGTAGACCTTCTTTAGGAACAAAGCTCCAGCACCTTTCTTTGGTCAAAATGTAATAACCCTCACCACTGATTTCTGGTTAACCACTGATTACTGCTAAACTGAGACTGATTATGATAAGTAATTGAGTCGACTGAAACACTGAACTGACTGATTGAATGTACTAGTTTAAATGCATGTCTATCTATTTGACTGTTTAATTATCTGTTCATGTTTTATGCTTAAACTGCAAATTGAAGGCCTTATTGGCGGCCGAATCTGAAATTGATTAGTGATATGTATTAATCATAATTTATGTGATTTTATGGCATATTTATCTGAAATATGATATAGTATGATTAGATTAGGTTAATTGGTGATAAATTGCAATGGTTGCCTTAATTACCATATTGCCATGTTAGTGGACCATTTAGGCAATACATGTTGAAGCCTTAATACATTGTTAGCAACATTTCATCAGCCATTTCTTGCACTCAACCGACTAGAGAGAGAGAGAGAATAGGGAGATAGCTTGATTTCTTCTTGATTTGTTTAGAGGCTTAGAGATTTTGGAAGATAATTGGTTAATTGAGCTTCTAGACCTTTAATTCAAGACTTAAGGTAGAGTTTATACCTCCTTGTTCATGAATTCAAGTCATTTTGTTGCATGGTACATGGAAGTCTAGAGATTAAAGGCATGTAATAGCTTCATATGTTGAATTGAGTTAGAATTCATGCATACATGTGTTCATCCTTGCATTGTGAGGTGGATTTTATAGAAATCTTGCATGCATGCTCATATTTATGTTTAAGTTCATGAATTCACCATGATTTTAGAAGAATTGGCTCATTAGAGCAAGTATTGGAAGCTCTGAATTGGTTTAAACTCATGCATGTCATGTTTGAGTTATGTTCATGAAAATGTTGTTTGAAATTGGATTTAATTGAACTACCCTTGGGCTTTGATTTCTTAAATTGATCTTTGAAACATGTAATATTATGGATTTTGAAGTGTTTTCCAAAAAATTAGCCCAAGAGGATCGAATTTGATACATTTGAAGTTGATTTTGAGCTTGAGGTTCGAATTTGGGAATTCCAGATTTTGAACTCACGCTCAAGCGGGGTTACTGGCGCTCAAGCGTGAAAATCGTGCTCCCAGCATTTTGTTGTGTTTTGCAGTCCGTTCGAGCGGGGACTTGTGTCTCACGCTCGAGCGGGTATCGAGCGCCCATCGAGCGTGATTTTCACACATCCAGTACTTTTGCCATGTTTTACAGTACGCTCGAGCGTGGTAAGTGACGCTCGAGCGAAGAACCTTTGTCTGCATGTTCGCTCGAGCGGGGAAATACACGCTCGAGTGGGACCCTGTTTTTCCGAAAATTCTGAAAATGTTTTTAAAGTGCGTCTTTGCATCCTCATTCCATCCTAGGCATTCCTAGGCCTAGTTTAAGACATCTTAATGAGGATATAGCTGTAGAACCGCACCGAGTCTAAGTAGGGACTAAGTCTTTAATTCCCGAATGTGTAACTTAGTGTGTGTTCATCCTGTAACTGTGTAGGGTTGGCACCTGAGGAGACGCATACTAGCTTTTCTGTAGCCCAGAACTCTGTGAGTAACAACTGTGTAAAGATATGTTCAAATATGAATATCTTCCGAATGGTTAAACTGTACTGTTTCTGAATTGATACTGTTAACTGAATGAATGTATGTCCTTTATTCTAAACTGTATTGTGGCATCCATAGCAACTACTGATACTGTTACTGCTACTGTTACAGAGATCTCTGTTAGTTCCTATCTTGGAACTTCTGTTTACTATTATGATGGCCATCATTGATTGCTCGGTCTTTCAAGACCTACTGTTTACTGTACTGTTCTGCTAATGGATGTACCACATATAACTGTTATGACTGAATGACTGATATACTGAATCAATTGACTGTTTTCAATACTGAAAGGACATTAATTCTTAACCTCTTTATGCATTATGTTATTCACTGGGCTTTAGCTCACTGTTTATTTATATATGTAGGTGTTTAGGCACCAGACCGGAGCTAAAAGCGTGGGTTAGACTCCCTTTTGTCAAAGCCAACCACTGTGCCTCACTGTGAGGTTCCGAGCCCGTTCAAGCTACGGCCTTTGGGGTGTTTTAGTTTCCCTCATCTGCCTCTGCATCTGTTTTGTAATACTGTATCGACTGATAGCACTGTACTGTACTGTCTTAATGGGGATCAGGTCCCTGCCCTGGATGATTGTACATGTATGTATAGACTGTTCCGTCCTGAATGTGCATATGAATGAAAAGTCTTTTTGCATACAGACTGTCACAGCTCATTGGACATTGTTTAATTACTGTTTTGGTTTCCGCCATGCCCCTATACTCTGTAATACTGTCTTACTGTTAAGCAGGCCTTCGGTAATCACGGATTACTGGCCGGTTACGGTGCTAAACCCATAGGGGCGGGTTTCGGTCGTGACACAAAACCAGTCCAAGAACCCTAACAACAATCTTCTAAGGCCTCAACAACCCAAGGATGGTGTAATGCTAGGTGTTCTAGTGCAAAAGTAAGACAAAACTCACTTTAGGTCACAAAATATGATCAAACAAGGGAGTATAGATACAAAACTATATCTAAACTCTCTAACCTAATTTCTCTGAACCCTGGAGGAGGGAGGAGGAGCTCCCTCTATATAAAAGTTCAATTTTAAAGCTTCTAGGAGAAGCTAACACAACGTGTAAATCCCTCCATACACGTGTATAGAGGGGGTGTAATGTGGATGCCAACTGTGACAGCTGGCATAAAATATCTGCCAAAAGCAGATGGAAAGGGGTCAGCTGGAAAATGTGGTCGATTGACTAACAAAAATGGCCGGCCGACCAAAACCATTGCCGATCGGCCAACACTTTTGGCCGGTAGCAATAAAACAAGGTCGGTGGCAACATGCCAAGGCCAGTGGGGTGTGGCGGTGGCCAACAAGCCATTTTCTACCCTTAGAGGCAAAAACCCAAGTGCTTGGTCCACAACCAAGCACAAAACAAATAAGTCGAGAGGTCTTGAGGCAAGGCGCGCGGCCGAAATCTCCGAGAACTCAAGACGAACACGAACATGGATAATCATCGAGTGTTCAAACGATGACGTCCAAGTCTTAAGGACGGTCAAAAATGAGGTGTCTACAGTACCTAACCATATCTCATACGGAGAGAGGGGGTTTTAACCAGGTGAACATCAAATCTTAACACGTTTCATGTGGAAGGAACAAATGTGGTATAATCAACAAGCATACCTAACCGTATCTCATACGGAGAGGGGAAAGATTTTAATCGAGTAAATATCAAATCTTAACACGTTTCACATGAAGAGAACAAAGGTGAATTTGAAATCCAAACGCGTCGCACGCGAGTGGAAGAAGGTATAATAGAATGATTTCTTTTTTTCTTGTTTTCAAAACAATGTCAAAAAGAATTTTTTTTATAAATACCAAATACCGTATACAAGATACACACAGATATATACATACGGTATACATATATATATTCAGGGAATATTCTGTTTGCTTGAATATTCTATTTGTGGCCGTCAGGGAAGATGCCGTTACTGAGAAGGTATATTTCATTTGCTAACGTCAGCGTGCGTACGCAAAACACGCAAAAAGAAAGGAAAAACACAAATGCATGGATACGGGGGTTCAAACCTCTGACTCAGGCTTCTCCGAGTCCTTAACCACTGAGCCAAACCATTTTTGTGACAAAATATTCAAATAAATATATATATAGGTATACGAGACATATATACATAAAAGCAAAACAAAACAAAAGAAACACTCATTGCTATGAGGGCTCGAACCTCTGACCTCAAGCTCAGCTCCTCAATCCTTAACCACTGAGCTGAACCATTGAGCCCAAGCCACTCTTGTGACCAAATATTCAAACAAATACATATAATACATAGATGTACAATACATATACACATATATATACATATACAACTCTCCCGCCTCTCTTTCTGTTTTTGTCTCACTCTCTCTTCCTTCATCTTCTTCGAGCATCATGTCTGGCGCGTGATTTCAACAATCGCGGTGCCTGATTGACAGGCTATCCAATCTTGCCCCGATTGTCAATGATTGTCTCGGCCTTTCTCCCTTTTTGTCTTCTTCATCGCTCTCTTCTTAAGTTGAGGCCTGCGAGAAAGAGAGACAGAGTAAAAGCCTGTAAACTTTCTCTGCCACCACTTTGCGACCTCTTTCTTTTGCATTACTCTCCTTTGCCATGGCTTCTTCACACGGTTCTCTCACTCTTTTTTCAGACCTGAACAAGTCCACGATAGAGATGACCGATTTTGACTCCCCTGAACCTCAACCACGGGCTCCTCTTCCTTTCTCTGTTTTCAGCTTTCCAGCGATGTCAGTTGAACAACTAATGACTGCACAGTCTGACATCGAAGCAAACTCGTATACGCTGAGGTCATGTGTGGAGACCGTGACTGCAATCTCCAACTTGTCCCGTCGACTGTTGAACAAGACGTGTGAGGTACATCAGTTAAATGCACAATTCTCCCTTCTCCAACGTATGTACAAAGACGCTCGAGTAGAAATTAGTGCACTGAAAAAGCAGAACAAAGAGCTGAAACGACAGGCCACCTTCGTGGCTCAATTCGGAGTTTCTTTGCACAACCAATTTGATGGCCAGCGAGGAATAATCTCCTTCGGAAGCTCTGCCAAGGCTGAGGCAAAGTGTTCAAGAGTTTCGAAGGAGTAAAGATGAAATGAGGCAACTGATGGTAAAGTCGGGCAACGAAACTCTGTACAAATGAAGCCGGTTGTAATTTTCGCCACTGGGCTGCTGTCGAAGAATAAAGAAGAAAAAGATCTCTCTCTCTCACTTTTTTTTTTTGGTTTTTTTTTTTCTTCTGTTTTTTTGTTGTTTTTGTTTTTTTTTTCTTTTATTTTTATATATATGTTTGTACAAATTTGTTCGGGGTTAATCCTTATTAATAAAACGAGTTTGTTTTTTTTTTTTTTCTTTCTCTTTTTGCAAATCCGAATGGCAATCAGTTCTGAACTAAAAATTAAGCCTCTCACTGATTATAACACAAATCAAAACTCAATGAAATGACAAAACTTGATAAAATAGACACAAAATTGACGTAAGACAGAGCAATACCAGCCGATCACTTGGTCGGTCGCTCATTAGAAACGCATTCCAGCGATAAAAACTCGATAGTACGGGTATAAGACAGAATACTAGCACACAATATAACAGAACAAATTATGAATTATCGGAACAAAACAAAAAAAAACAAAGTTCCTTATATTTTTTTTAGTTTTATTATTTTTTCCTCTATAGTTTAAACACTAGCTTCAGATAGACTCGCTGTATTAGAAGACTTTTCTTTTGTTTTATTGCTTTGTAAAACAATGATCGGGGTTGGACCCACCAGTTTGGATGATCTCCTCGCATAATGTGTGATGAATGGCACGTGATGAATGGTAGCATTGTACAGGACTTAAAACTGTGAATACCTACTCTTGCATTTGTTCTTGAATCGGATAACAACCCACAACCGAACAAATATGTAAAATGCAACTCGATAACAGGAAAACAAAATGAAAACAACTCGCAAATACTAAAAGACACTTGGTACAAACAGTACTCAAAACATAGCCGCAACATGCCAAGACAAAGGGCCAGCTTTTGCTGCATCTGCACTGGTCTAGCCCACCACCTAGACCCGGCCGAGCTTCAAAAAAAGGTCGGTTAGTGCTGTCTAGCTATCATGCACTGCTCCTTCTATGCCACTAGTTTATTGCTTCGACCTTTCTTTTTAAGTTTTTTTTGTTGATTGTAATAAATGCAACTTTGATTTATATCAGAGATTTGGAGAACTTTAAGTTTGAAATCAATGAAATTAAAGTTGTAAGCGTTGAAAATTTTCCTTTTGATCCAAAAATGGTCTAAATTATAAAAGGTAAAATATGAACAAAATCAACTTTTATCAAAACTTCTCAAAAACCATTTTCGAAAATGATCACCACTTGACACGTACGGAATCAATCCTCAAGATGTATAATGCTGGATCAAAAGATCATAACTGCCCCTTGATTGAATACCACTACTCTGCATTGTACCCAGCTTTTCTCTCAGAGTAAAGATCACAACCGAACCCTCAGGTAAATAACAGATAAAGATGACTTGATCAACAAAATGGGCAGGACAGTTGAGCTGGAATTGATTATAACCAAACTTCAGGATGAAGTTGCCTACGTATCCCGAAGATGGAAATTAGGCCATGCGTAGTTTGGTTCAGGTTCACTCAAGTATTAACTCTCTCCTTTTGCGCTCTAACTTTTGCCAAGGTCGCCCTTTAGGGTTTTCAACCTTGTAAGCTCAGTTTTTCTTCATTTCTAATTTTTTATGCTCTAACTTTTGCCTAGGTTACCCTTCTCGATTTTCGACCTAGCGAGCCTCCCAGGGATAGTATTTCTTCAACTTATCCATATTGATCGGTTGGGAAAATTCCAGACCATCTAAGTCCATGAAAATGACTGCTCCTCCTGACTAGATAGACTTGATGATGTAAGGACCAGTCCAATTAGGTCTGAACTTGTCTCTAGGGTCATGGATGAGAGCTTGGTTGTCTTGGAGCACCAAATCTCCTTCCTTGAGATTCCTAGACTTAACCTTCTTGTTAGCAATTCTGCGTTGGTAGCCCTGTACATGATACAATACCTTCAGCCTTCTTTCATCAAACATCATTAACTCCTCAAATCTACTCTGTTGCCAGTCGGCCTCTGCTATTTGACACTCAGCCATAACCCACAATGATAGTACTTCAATTTCAATTGGCAAAACAACTTCCATACCATAAACAAGAGAATAAGGAGTTACCCCTATAGACGTCCGGATTGAAGTTCTATAGCCCCAAAGTGCAAATGGCAATTTATCTGGCCAGTCCTTATAGGTCTTAACCATCTTCTGCAAAATATGTTTGATGTTCTTATTAGCGGCCTCAACAGCTCCATTGGTTTGCGGTCGATATGTAGATGACTTATGAAAAACCACATTATATTTTTCCAACAAGTCTATCACCTCCTTTTTGAAGTAGGATCCATTATCTGATATAATCTCGTTTGGGACTCCGTATCGACAAATGATGTTGTTTCTGATGAACTTAGCCACATGCCCTGCTTTCTGAAACATGCTCCCGTGTCTCGATGGCATTGTCCTCAATGAACCCTCCCACAAGTGGGGCAATTTGGAATAGTGCCACCTCGGGGGTTGGTAGGACCTTGGTGGCCTGAGCTGATTGTGCCCATGTTCACCTTTTTATGAGGTGCAACACCGGGTCTTCTGTTATCTCTTTCCCAGAACCGCTTCTTGTAGCTTGGTTCTCCAGAACGTGAGGCCTTAATTCCCTTTTCTGCTATGTACGCTCGGTCACCACTTCTGCATAGGTTGGCAATTTCAAGACCTCAAGTCTATCTTTAATTCCAGCATCCAATTCTACTTCAAATTTCCTTGCTTTTCGAGTTTCAGTGGGGATGACGTATGTTGCAAACCGAGTGAGTTGTGTGAACTTGCTCTCATATTCGGCCACCGTCATGGTTCCTTGCTTAAGATGTATGAATTCAGATGCCTTCTGTTCCTGCAATGAATCCGGAAAGTATTTTTCGTAGAATACTTCCAAGAATCTTGCCCAAGTCGTAATCGCCTCTTTGGCCAGAGCGAGAAGCCACCATTCCTGTGCATTGTCTTTGAAAGTGAAAGTGGAAGTGGCGAAAGTTACCTTTTGCCTCTCGGTGCAAGGTAGGGCACGAAAAATCTTTTCCATGTCTTTAACCCAAGCGTCTGCTACCATTGGGTCTGGGCTGCCGGTAAATGTGGTGGGTTTCAGATCCTGGAACTGTTTTATAGTAACCGGCCCTTCTTGCCGTCCCGGCGTCCCATTGTTGATGTTAGCTTGTAAGGCTTGTAGAAAGCTAGCAACCGCTCTTTCCATTACTCTTTCCATCGATTTCGTACCACTAACTGATGACTCACTTCCATTACCATTAGCCATTCTACAAGTAATAAACGAGGTATTATATTTTTAACGCAGCATATGTATATATATATGTAGCACAACATGTAGTACACTTCATATTTATATAAACTGCCAACATTACACATTTTTATTTATTTATTTAACAATTCATATTACATTAGTCAGAATATGTTGGTGTCCTATCCTTGTGGTAAACAAAAGCAAAAGTCAACAAAAGGGGATTAGAACATATCAAGATCAACTTACAAAAGATTTTTTACTAACCAGATCTAGAGTGGTGGGTCAGATGGGCCAAAAAACCAGGGGAAATAGTGTTGCATAAAAAGCTCAAACTCCCACCCCAACTGGATTACACCAAAACACACCCATTCTACCTGGACCGTGAAAATGGGGATAGACCGTATATGACCCACAAATGCCCGGTCGACAATCTAAACAGGGGTCTCAACATATGAGAGGTCATTTTCGAAGTCAACATTTTGCATATTAATGATCTCTAGTGGATTTGGGACTGTGGTGAAAATGTAATTCTCGGGGTACACGTTCCCCCTTCTGGCTGCAAACTCTGAGGGTAGAGGGCCTATAATTTAATGCGGGCGGTCATGACTCGGGGCGACGCCAAGGACGCGAGATGGTCCGAGAAAACGTCTGCGTGTATGGACAAGGCTGTGCCTCCATAATAGGTGTGGAACGTCGGTAGGGTCAACCTAGATATAAATTGGCCATCCCATCAACCGGCCAAGACCTGGGCGTAATTCCCTGACTATCTCCTCAGAATCTCCCCAACCCTCAGGTGAGGCGGGGGTAGGGGCAAGGTGTTCGGCTAAAATTTCATCTAAGTTGATGGCTTGGAGGTCATTCCAAAAAGCATCATCAAGGTAAATCTCTAACATCCTACAATACCAGAATAAACGTGAGATTTTACACAAGAAAACTAACGTCACATGTAATTATTTATTATTATTTTACCACATATATTTATATATATATATATATTTTTCTTGTTATACTATATGGTTTTCGTTATAGATTTATTTATAACTTTTTTTTTTTTGCGAACCGTTGCTCTGATACTACCTTTGTCATGACCCAACCCTAGGGGCTTAGAGTTGAAATCGTGACTTACTAACTTATTCTCATTCGAAACAAATTAAGCTGCGCAAGCGAAAATAAAAATATACTTAGTCAGAAATTTTACTTCATGCTACTATATTAAAACAAAGAAATACATTTCTAGGGCTTTCATTATTTTATTATTCAGTGACTAGCGCCGAATAGAGACAAAAGGAAACAAAAATATAAAAAAAAAGAAAAGTAAAATAGTGACTCAACATCAGTCCATATGCAGGTTCCATTTTGTAGGGTTATGGATTTCCCTTACATCTTGTCACCTGAAAGGGTAACAGCTATAAGCACATAACAGAGTGAGAAATATTATGCCAAGAGTGTAGGGAATACAAAATATCCATGGATAATTAGTTAGGCTAAACATTTGCATAATTTAATTTAAAATGACAATTTATTTAAAGTGGCATTATACAGAAATCATGTAAATAAATAATCATAACCACGGTCTAAAACAAAACAGAACAGAGGTCACAGAAGTGACAGTCAGAACAGAGGTCGATGGATCCATGACAAACAGAGGGCCACAAAGTAACCAACCAGAGGCCAATGGCTATTTAAGTCCCCAAAGGCGTGGGACTCCCGTGGTAGTACTTACAAAACATAATTGTATATAAGGTTATAGCCAAATATTCTTTAAAATATAAACAAACATATCCATGGATTTTCTTTTAAGCAAATAGAGTTCAGAAATAAAACCACGTAACTGAAACCTTTATAAAATATAACTTTTATTAAAAATATAACTTGTATAAAATAAGTATGGTAAGTCAAAACATATATAAAATACATTTTGGTGACTCAAGGTATAATATAACTCACCTTAATTATAACCCTTAGCCTTACTTTACTATCAGAACTTCCCTACTATCAACTCCCCACTCTCACTTACGTATCTCTCACTCTCGGCTTCCACTCTTTTTATTCTTACGTTTCTTCCTCTCTTGATTCATCACCTTCACCCCTATTTATATAGTGAGCCAAGCTTCCCTGGAGCGCCACGTACCCCCCCTCTTAGGAGGCATAATGAGGCTAGGGGGGTGGAGTTCTTAATAGCAGATTTGAGATAAGATTTGCATTTGTTAGAGATAAACATAAATCTTCCCACTTGGGCTTAACACACTTGAGCCTCTTTTGTTTTGTTTTGTTTTGTTTTTGTTTTTCCTGCTTGGGCCAAATTCTAAAAACCATTGCTGGGCAAACTAACTTAGACTTTTATTATTTATTTTTGTTTTTCTTTCCTTTTGGGCCGAAGCTTGCAACTCTTGCTGGGCAACTAGCTTTTTTTTTTTTTATTCATTTATTTTGGTGTTAAATTATTATTTATTACTATCTTTAGTTTGACCCAATTAATATTATAATTCCATAAATGTGTTATTTTGCTGCCAAATAATAATTCCCAATTAGTCCTATAATCCAATGCCAAATTAAATTTTTATATATTTATTTATTTAATAGTCTATCATCACATGCCACTATAATTATGTATAACTCTAAATATTTATGTGTACTTAATTAAACGTTCGGGGTGTCACAGTCTGCACAACTCACCCCTTATTTTCATGAACGAATCAAAGGAGAAGTAAACTTAAACCACAAACCACTAACTCAAGTAATTTCATGGCATGATGGCTTGTGAATCAAAGTGCACAAGTTCAATAAATGCAACAAAATATGACTCTAACCTCTTCCCTTTCATGAATTGATTAAGGAAAATGGTGACCTTGGAAACTTGAATCATTTCATCACTAATAAGTATAAACTGCCTCAAGTTTCTATGTGTTCAATTAACGTCCGATTGAACACAGTCAAATTATTATCTTACACCATTTTAGCTTCAATTTTAGTTACTAAATTTTTAATTACCATCCATTCTTTAATTCATTAAGTCCAATAATGAGTTTAAGTCCTTTAAATGGAAAGAAGCGTCAAACAAGGAGTTGTTCTTGGCATGAGAGAGATATAATGCCCTGGTAATGAACCTCCGAAGAGATTAAACCATTTAGCATGGAAGGTCTCTTCCTCATGCTAAAAAATAACATATATGGGACATCAATTCACCACTTTCATTTAGATTACAACAATATATAATATAACAATAAATCAAAGCAAAAGAGCAAAATAAGTAAGAAATGCAAGAAAATGAAAGGTTTGTGAAATTCACCTTCCAAGGAAATGATGAACTCCTTAGTTCACAAGCTCCCTCTTGATCACCCTCAAGTGTAGGAAGTGTGTTCTCAAATCTTCAATTCGAAATTATGGAGTTTATGGTATGAAAAGTGGCTAACTCTCTAATTTCTCTCACTTACAATCACTAAACACTCTTCCTTATGATCAAGGCAATTGATCTTTGGCTATATCAAAATTTTTGGAGTGTTTTTGGTGTATGGAAATGAGGAATTTCAGTAGCTATGGAAGTTTGAAAGTGTTGGCTCAAAATTGAAAATGTAAATAATCTTTTACTCTCTAACTCTCTTGAAGCATTCTTATGTTCTTTTTTTCTTCCTCCATGAGTCTCTCCCTCTTTGGCTTTATATAGTCAAAAAAGTATAATATAACAATATAAAAAGCTATAGGCATATAACATAATAATATAGATATTATATAAAAATTATATTTAATATACTATATATATGTTATGCTGAGATTTGGATGTTGGCAGCCGAGGGCTGACCGACATCAAAACAATTTTTTATTATTTTTCTTTTATAATATAATATATAAAATATATAATTTATATCAAAATACTAAACATGTAATATAATAATATTAAACATATAATATAATAATATAACTTTTTATTATTTTATTTTATAGATATAAAATATATAATTCATACCAATTTATATAAAAACACAAAAAATATGAACAAACACATAAAATTATGCAAAATTACAAAAATACTAAACTAATGAAATATTTAGTATTTTAAAACAATTTGAACATAATGGTGAAGGTTGGGATTAAGGTTCAAATTCCATCTCTCTTACTGAGGATTCTGTGAGAAACACATTCTACTTGTCATCATCGGACAATCAAAAGAAAGCGCCCAAGTCTTAGGGCTGGTCAAAATGGAGTGTCTACAGATAATGATTGCTTATTTTTTGGGGAAGTAATGGCAACACTCTTATGGGATGTAAATTTCAAGTAACTATGAATCATCAAATGTAACTATGAAGCATGGATATTTGAACTTGTTTATATGTCCGAAGCACTCATAATTGGAACACAATTTGGGATTTGCCATTCTTTCATTCCAAGGGAAAAGTAGTACACGCTTCTTGTCTTACACTTACACTTACATATTTCATTACACAAAAACTAGCACAATACTAGGATATCCTTGCATTACATATCCATAGAATAAGTTTTACATATGATAAATAGGTTACTTCATAATGGCAACAAACAGGGCAAACAAACTTATCACTAAACTTATGATTATCAGTAGCTTCATATATTTTTGGTTGTCTTCAACTACTTGCAGTCTTGTATGCATATCCTTGAAATTGCCTTCAGGTATGAGCCTTTAAACAGTATCATCAGTTTCATCAGTTGAGTTAACATGTTTGCACAAATTCCAGAATTTGCATTTTCTTTCTACACAAGCATAGTACAACTTTCCTTTGTTTTTGTTTCTTTATAATTGTGTCACCTTGATTGCTGCCCTTTCACCACACATAAATGTTTTGCTTCTATATTTCAGTATGTTGCTTCCATTGTTTGATGATGCAATATCATTGAACTTGTGCATGTATACAAAAAAAAAGAAAAAAAAATTACATGGTTCACCGATAAATAATATACACAGAAGTAAGAGAGAGAAAAAGAGAGAGAGAGAGAGAGAGAGAGCTCACATGAAATCTTCATCCATGTCATGCAGTGTTGTAGAGAGAGAGAGACTTTGGAGGGAAACTTAACAGGAGCTCTAGGAATTGGTGGGAAATAGTTAGCAAGGAGGTGTATTGTTTTATAAAGGATGATAAGGGTATTTTGGCCATATGCATATTTATGGAGGCTGATGTCACTGATTTTGTTACTTTATTGACGTCAAGTTAACAGCAGGGGGGAATTTGTATATTATTTTCATAAGCAAGGGAGGGCAGTGTTATTTTTTAAATTATAGGGGAGGTCCCTGTAATTAAGGTAAATCTCAAGGGATGTCAGTGTAATTTACCCTAATAATAATAATAATAGTTAGAAAGCTTAATAATCACAAAATTATATGAAGTGCTAAACAACACTAGGGGTATGTGCAGTGCAGTTCGAGCAATTTTAGAGTAAAATTATAAATCGAATGGCGGATTAGTAGATTAACGAATTGGCAAATTGCGATTTGAGCAGTTTTAGACGAATTGGTGGATTGAAGAATATTCTAACCAATTATCAAGCCTTTACATAATATTTTTCATATATATAATTATTAATTTGTAATAAATTTCACATATTGAATCTATCTCACACTCATTTTTTCTTTGATATTTAATTATAGATTAAAAAATATATATGTGTTAAATATAGCGAAGCAGAGCGGTTTCGAATGCAGATTGTAAATTTTAAAGTTTAAATCACAATTAACGGATAGAGCGGTGCGAATTAATGCGGATCGATGCGATTTTAGCAAATTTAATGATAATTTGCAATTCTAAATAACACAACACTAGACCAAAGTCCTTGGTTTCTATTAAAACTTATTTGTCAGTTTACATTTATGGAAAATTTGGCTATAAACCCCCTTACCTTCCTTTCATTGTTAAAAGGACTAAGAAAAAAATTATACTTTCTAAACCCCCTCATAATTATAAAGTCTTGCATAAATGACAAAATTTATTATTTAAATATTTTATCAAACTATTATACCCTTAACTAAATTTTCCCACCTTCTCCCCTCATTCTCTCCCCACCTTCTCTGTCTCTCTCTTCTCCCTCTAAACACAGCTTCTCTTCATAGCCATATCAGAGGCCACCTCAACCGCCGGAGCACCGTCCGCCAATGTATTCCGGCCACCAACCGCCATGATTCCTGGCGCTACCCCCTCCTCCGCATCCAATGTCAGTCAAGCCTTCTATTTCTCTACTAGAAACCCTAGAATTGAAGAAACTAGAGGCTTCATGCACCTTTACCATACTCCATTCACTTGTTTACTGAATTGAAATTCTAACAAAGGTTCTCCTTCTTCCTTCAGTCCTCAGTTCAATTTGTGATCTAAGAGGAGCCCTAATTTGAGTTTGCGATCAATGCTTAGGAGACTTGGGTAAGGTTGATTCAACTTATAACATCTCATATCTAGATTCGACTAATAACATCTCAGATCTGGTTTGTGGCATTTCAAATTTGGTGTGATTTCACCATTACGAACTCGATTTTGAGTTTTGATTTGGAGTTGACCTTGCAGCTCAAAATTTTGCCTAAGATCTGGATTGATGACTTGACCCTCACCTTTGGTTCGATGTTGCTATTTGATCTTCGACATATGTTGATTAGTTTTTTTGTTTTTGTTTTTGATTTGTTTTTGTTGATTTGCCGAGTTCAATTAGGTGTGTGCTTTAGTTTTTGTTTGACAGAATGAAAGTAAAATTTTACTTTGGTTTGTGCACTGTTTTTGTTTGACAGAATGTGTGACACCCTGAACGTTTAATTAAGTACCACATAAATATTTAGAGTTATATATAATTATGGTTGCATGTGATGATAGACTATTAAATAAATAAATATATAAATCTAATTTGGCATTGGGTTATCAAATATGAGATTAATTAGGAATTATTATTTGGGGACAAATTAACACATTTATGGAACTATAATACTAGTTGGGTCAAACTAAAATTAAAAATAGTAAATAAATAATAATATTGATAACAATAATAATAATAATAATAATAATAATAATCTGTAAAGTAAAATAAAATAATTAATTTTACGATGATAAATGATAAGATGTAATTTAATTTACACTGAAAAATTTAGCACCAAAACAAATAAATAAATAAATAAAAAGAAAAGAAAAGAAAATTTGTAATCATTAGCCCAGCAAATGTTTTGTAAATATCGGCCCAAGCAAGGCCCAAGTATATATTTATTGAGAAGATCTATACTTATCTTATAAAGATTCAAATATGTGATTTGAATCTATAATTAAGACTCAACCTATTAGCATAAAAATGGCCCTCCATAGAGAGAGGCTACGTGTCACTCAAATCAAGTCTCAACTAGCAGTATATAAGGTGCAAGAGTGTGGCAGTATATAAGGTGCAAGAGTGTGGTGAATGAAGGAAGGAAAAAACGAAAGAAAAAAAGAAAGAAAGAAAGAAAAAGAGAGAGAGATACGTGAATATTGAAAGTAAGGAGCTTATAAGGTTGTGATAGTGGAGTAAGATTAAGGGTCAATAGTAAGGTGAGTTATATTACACCTTGATTTACCATTATATGTTTTGCGAATGTTTGGAGTTACCATAGCTTATTTTATACAAGTTATATTTTATTAAATTATATTAATAAAAGTTATGTTTTATAAATATTTCAGTTACGTGGGTTATTTTCTAAACTCTATTTATTTAAAGGAAATCCATGCATATGTTTGTTTAAATTTTAGTATATATTTGATTATAACCTTATAAACAATTATGTTTTGTAAGTACCACCACGGGAGTCCCACGCCTTGGGGGACTTAAATAACCCTGGGCTTCTGTTTGGCCACTTTGTGGTCCTCTGTTTGTCATGGATCCATTGACCTCTGTTCTGACTGTCACTTCTGTGACCTCTGTTCTGTTCTATTTTATACCGTGGTTATGATTATTTATTTACATGATTTCTGTATTCTGCCACTTTAAATAAATTGTAATTTCAAATTAAATTATGTAAATATTTTAGCCTAACTAATTATCCATGGTCATTTTGTATTTCCTACACTCTTGGCATAATATTCCCTACACTCTTGGCGAGATGTAGGGGAAACCCATAACCCTACAAAATGGAACCCGCACATGGATTGCTGTTGAATCATTTTTTTTTTATCTTTTTAGTTTTGCTTCCTTTTTGTTCTACTCAGGGCTGGTCACTGACTAATAAAATAACTAAAGCCCTGGAGATGTATTTTCTTTTTCTTAAATAGTAAAATGAAGTAAATTTTCTGTTTCATTATTTTTATTTCCGCTTGCGCAGTTTAATTTGCTACAAATAACATAAGTTAGTAAGTCGCGATTCCAGCCCTATACCCTGTGGTTGGGTCGTGACAAAGGTGGTATCAGAGCAACGGTTCAAAAAAAAAAAAACTATTTTTAGGCCAAGTTTGGCAAGTTGAAAAAAAACCAAAAATCCAAAAAGTTACTCAAAAAGTTAAAAAGTTATCATTATTCACCAAAAGTCAAAAAGTACGGCTGCACAACCCTCGATCCTAATTTTCCCCTACACACTAATTTATACAATTTTTTAATACACATTTTTTCATAAAAAGTCAAAAAGTTAACCCAAACATCCATATTTTTTCCCTCAACTTTTTAGTCCAAAAAGACAAAAAGTGCACTTATTTAGGACACCCCAAACAATCCCTTAATTCGATCAGGAAGTTCAAAAAAAAAAAAAAATTATAGCTAAGAAAATATAGTAAAATAAAAATAATAATAAATATTTACCTACAACGTTAGTCTTTCTATGTGAAATCCCATGTTTATCCTGATGTCGTAGGGATGTCAGAGATTTATCTCGATGATGCTTTTTGGGATGAGCTCCAGGCCATCAATTTAGATGAAATCTTAGCCGAGCACCCCGCCCCCGCCCCCGCCCCCGCCCCCGCCTCACCTAAGGGTTGGGGAGATTCCGAGGACATAGTCAGAGGATTGCACCCAGGCCTTGCCCGGTTGATGGGTCGGCCAGTTTATATCCAGGCTGACCCTACCGACGTCCCACACTTGTTATGGAGGCGTAGCCTTGTCGATACACGTAGACGTTTTCTTGGGCCATCTCGCGTCCTTGGCGTCGCCCCGGGTCATGATCGCCTGCGATCATGACCGCCCGCATTATATCATAGGCCCTCTACCCTCAGAATTTGTGGCCAGAATGGGGAACGTGTACCCTGAGAATTACATTTTCACCACGGTCCCTAACCCACTAGAGATCATTAATATTCAAAATGTTGACTTTAATAATGACCTGTCATATGTTGAGACACCTGGCTGGATTGTCGACCGAGCATTTGTGGGTCACATACGGTCCATCCCTATTTTCACAGTCCAGGTAGCATGGATGTGTTTTGGTGTAGTCCAGTTGGGGTGGGAATTTGAGCTTTTTATGCAACACTATTTTTCATGGTTTTTCGGCCCATCTGACCTACCACTCTAGATCTGGGTAGCAGAAAATCTTTTGTATGCAGATCATGATGTGTTCTAATCCCTTTTTGTTGACTTTTGTTTTTGTTTACCGCAGGGATGGGACATTAACATATTCTGACTGATGTAATATGAATTGTAGAATAATGTAAAATTGGCATTTTATATAATATAGATTGCGCTACATATGTTTATATATATGTTGTGTTAAGAATATAATACATCGTTTATTACTTTGTAGAATGGCTAATAATGGTAATGGAAGTGAGTCATCAGTTAGTGGCACTGAATCGATGGAAAGAGTAATGGAAAGAGCGATTACTGGCTTTTTGCAAGCCTTGCAAACTAACATCAACAACGGGATGCCGGAACGGCGAGAAGAGCCGGTTATCATAAAACAGTTCCAGGATCTGAAACCCACCGCATTTACCGGCGGCCCAGACCCAATGGTAGTAGACGCTTGGGTTGAAGACATGGAAAAGATTTTTCGTGCCTTACCCTGCACCGAGAGGCAAAAGGTAACTTTCGCCACTTTCACTTTCAAAGATAATGCACAGGAATGGTGGCTTTTCACTCTGGTCAAAGAAGAAATTACGACTTAGACAAGATTCTTGGAAGTATTCTACAAAAAATACTTTCCAGATTCATTGCGGGAATAGAAGGCATCCAAATTCATACATCTTAAGCAAGGAACCATGACGGTGGCCAAATATGAGAGCAAGTTCACACAACTTGCTCAGTTTGCAACATACGTCATCTCCACCAAAACTCAAAAAACAAGAAAATTTGAAGCAGGATTGGATGCTGGAATTAAAGACAGGCTTGAGGTCTTGAAATTGCCAACCTATGCAGAAGTGGTGGACCGGGCGTACATAGTAGAAAAGGAAATTAAAGCCTCGCGTTCTGGAGAACCAAGCTACAAGAAGCGATTCTGGGAAAGAGATAACAGAAGACCCGGTGTTGCACCTTATAAAAAGGTAAACATGGGCACAACCAGTTCAGGCCACCAAGGTCCTACCAACCCCCGAGGTGGCACTATTCCAAATTGCCCCACTTGTGGGAGGGCTCATTGGGGACAATGTCATCGAGACACGGGAGCATGTTTTAGATGCAGACAGTTTGGCCACTTACTAAGGGATTGTCCAAAGTTGGTTAATCCTACAGCCAGCCCCTCTGGCCCAGTCAGGAGACCCACGGGACTTGGAGGAGAAAAGAAGGACCAAAACCGCCAAGGTCGGGCTTTCGCCTTGGTACCTGGAAAACCAGAAATTACCGAAGATGTTGTGTCAGGTACACTTTCTGTCTGTGGTCATTTAGCTCATGTCTTCATTGACTCTGGGTCAACTCATTCTTTTGTCGCACCACACTTTGCTGCCAAGTTGGCATCAACACCTGAACCATTGGAATATATATTGTCTGTATCTTTTCCTTCTAGTAAGTCTGCTCGTAGTACAGATGTGTACAAATCCTGTGCTATATTCCTAAAAGGCAAAACCTTATACGTAGACTTGATTCCCCTCCGTATTGGGAACTTTGATGTGATCATAGGTATGGATTGGCTGACTGCCAACCATGCCTCTATCGATTGTAAAGCCAAAAAGGTCTCACTCAAGTTACCAAACCAACCCGAACTTGTCTTTGATGGGGCTGAAGTTTCTTACCCTCCCTGTATTATATCCTCCATGGCGGCCCAACGACTTCTAAGAAAGGGTTGTGGTAGTTATATTTGTTATGTGATTGATACACAAAAAGAGGCCCACACCATTGATGCAATCCCTGTAGTTCGAGAATTCCTAGATATTTTTCTTGAAGATCTACCCGGTATTCCAGTTGATCGGGAGATCAAATTCACCATTGAAACCCAACCTGGCACGCAGCCTATATCAAAAGCTCCTTGTCGCATGTCGATGACAGAATTGAAAGAACTAAACACTTAACTCCAGGAACTCCTGGACAAAGGTTTTATTCGGCCTAGTACCTCACCCTGGGGAGCTCAAGTATTGTTCGTCAAGAAAAAGGATGGCACGATGAGATTATGCATCGATTACCGGGAGTTGAACAAGGTCACCATCAAGAATCGATATCCTCTGCTGCGAATCGATGACTTGTTCGATCAACTTCAAGGCGCACAAGTATTTTCCAAAATTGACTTACGTTCTGGCTACCATCAACTAAAGGTTAAAACGGAAAGCATTGAAAAGACTGCCTTCAGAACCCGTTACGGGCACTACGAATTTCTCGTCATGCCTTTTGGCATCACAAATGCCCCAGCAGCCTTCATGGACCTCATGAACAGAGTGTTCAAACCCTATCTTGATGAGTTCGTCATCGTCTTCATTGACGACATCCTCATATACTCTAAGTCACCAGAAGCCCATGAGCAGCACTTGCGAACAGTTCTACAAACGCTACGTGATCACAAACTTTATGCCAAGTTAAAGAAATGCGAATTTTGGATCACTAGTGTACACTTTCTCGGTCATGTCATTAACAAGGATGGCATCTCAGTTGACCCCCAAAAAGTTGCAGCAATCGTGGACTGGCCACGACCTACTAATGTGTCAGAAATCCGAAGTTTCTTGGGTCTAGCTGGCTATTATCGACGCTTCATGCAAGATTTCTCAAAAATAGCATCGCCCTTGACCTATCTAACTCAGAAGAACACACCCTTTGAATAGGCTAATAAACAGGAGCGTTGCTTTTAAGAATTAAAAAGTCAACTTGTATCAGCCCATATACTAGCACTCCCTACCGGAAGAGATGGGTTTGTAATCTATAGTGATGTCTCATACAATGGATTGGGTTGCGTTCTCATGCAAAACGGAAAAGTCATTGCTTATGCGTCGCGACAATTAAAGACTCACGAAAAGAATTACCCGACTCATGATTTGGAATTGGCTGCGATGATCTTTGCTCTCAAAATCTGGCGTCATTATCTCTACGGTACAACCTACGAGATTTATACTGACCACAAGAGTCTAAAATATCTATTCACACAGAAGGAACTAAAATATGAGGCAACGGCGATGGTTAGAATTTATGAAAGACTACGATATAGAGATCCATCACTATCCGGGCAAAGGTAACGTGGTGGCAGACGCACTGAGCCGAAAGACGACGAGAATATTTTAGCCTAACTAATTATCCATGGTCATTTTGTATTCCGTACACTCTTGGCATAATATTTCTCACTCTGCTGTGTGCTTATAGCTGTTACCCTTTCAAGTAGCGAGATATAGGGGAAACCCATAACCCCACAAAATGGAACCCGCACATGAATTGCTGTTGAACCACTTTTTTTTTTTATCTTTTTAGTTTTGCTTCCTTTTGTTCTACTTGGGGCCGGTCACTGACTAATAAAATAACTAAAGCCTTGGAGATGTATTTTCTTTTTCTTAAATAGTAAAATGAAGTAAATTTTCTGTTTCATTATTTTTATTTCCGCTTGCACAGTTTAATTTGCTACAAATAACATAAGTTAGTAAGTCGCGATTCCAGTCCTACACCCTGTGGTTGGGTCATGATAGAATGAAAGTAAAATTTTACTCTGGTTTATGCTCTGTTTTTGCTTTGTTTTTACTTGACAGAATGAGAGTAAAATTTTACTCTCATTTGTACTCTATTTTTGTTTGATAAAATGAAAGTAAAATTTTACTCTGGTATGTGCTATATTTTTGTTTGATAAAATGAGAGTAAACCTTTACTTTGGTGTTATTTGTTTTTATTTATTTATTTATTTTTTATACAGTGATAGTAAACTTTTACTTTGTTATTGTGTACTTCTGTTATTTGTTTTTGGACTCCTAATGACAATAAAATTTTACTATCAATTCATTGCAGATTTGAATTATATAATGATAGTAAAATTATATTTTCAGAGTAAATTCAGAGTAAAATTTTACTCTGGTTAAAAACATGTTGATTTGCTTAACGATATAAATTTTACTCTGGTTAAAAACATGTTAATTTACTTAAAAGTATAAAAATTTTTTACTCTGAATCGGAGTAAAGTTTACTATGATTCAAAGTAAAATTTTATTCTGAAATACACTGTGAAGATATCTTAATAAGAGAGCTGATAGATATGAGGGTAATATAATAAAAGAAACAAGTTTTAAAATATTATAGGATTTTGAAAATACCTATATAATTCTTGTCATTTTGAAAGATAAATTAGACAGTGAGGAGTCTATCACCAAATCTTCCTAAATTTATTTCACAAAATTTAGACTAAACTCAAATTATTCAAATCAAACACAAATAATTTATTTTCAAATTTTCTTGAATGAATATATTACACTTTTTTTTTTTAAATATATATATCCCAAAAAATTAAAACATAGAACCTTATGAAAAAATATTTGTTTGGTTTGTTTTTGTAGAGTAGTTTTTGAGATAAAAAGTACGAAAATTTATTTGGTTTGCCTTTTTTCAGAAATGATTTTGGAAAATTGTTTTCGAAAGAGAGTTTTAAAAAAAGTGATTGATTTGACGTGTATGAGAGAGAGAGTGATTTTGGAAAGTAGGTAACCAAACAAATTTTTGAGATTTTTTTTGAAAAAATTTGTTTGGTTTGATTATTCTTGAAAATTTGTTTGTAGAAAATTTTTTCCAAAATTTTTTCTGAAAAACAAACCAAACAAGGGCATTAATTTTCATTATACATACCAAGCAAAAAAATACTATACTGCAAAATAAATTAATTTAAATTGTGAAAAAAAAATTATTTAAATTATTTAGATTATAAGAGTAGTTATCTAAATTTTATCCAAATTTAATTTTAACCTACCCAAGTTAAAACCTTATTCCTGACGTTGGAATATCAAATGTGTACAAAAATAACCATCCAAAATGACGGCTATGTATAACACAGTACATACGAATGAGATCAAAATAACCATACACTTACTCCATACAAATTGAAATTATCCAATAGCTAAGTAGGAACTTCACTAAAAAATTGTGAAATTTGACTTGTTCAACTAATGTTTTTTTGTTTTTTATTTGAGTTATGATAAAAATTTTAAATATTTTATCAAATCTCACATATAAATGTAAAATTTATATACATATAAATTTCACTTAAAAAAATATATATATATATTTCTCTTTTTATTTTCTCTTTTTAACGCAGTACATAGTATTTCTCTTTTTATTTTCTTCATCCGTCCAAAACAATGCAAAAGATTGACCCGAATAGCTTACAAAATGGCATTTTATTTGATAAAACGTAAAAAAGAAGGACAAACTAAAAACAGAGAGAGAGAGAGAGAGAGAGAGAGATGGTGGTGAACAGCACGCTGGTGGTGGAGGTAGCGAAGGTGTCGGCGGAGGTGTGCCAATACATAGCGTGCAATCCAGAGAGACTGAGCAGCGAACAGGTCCTCCACCTCCTCTTCTGCCTCCCTTTTCAACACTTTCGCCGCCTCGCCCTCTCCCTCTGGACCTTCTTCTGCTTCCCTCCTCCCGACGCCTACCCTTATTTCTCCTCCTCCTCCTCTTCTTCCTCCGATTCCGATTACGATTCTCATTCCGATTGATTTCATCTTCTCTTCTCTGTATAGTTCGTTTTCGGTTGTGTGATGTGATCTCGATTTTCAACCCAATCTTTCTACATTTGGGGATGTTTTCTGTTCCTTCTTATCTGATTCATTTTATTTTTCTTCCAATGTACTGCTTGTTATTTTGAATTTGTTAATACTTATTTAAAATCGTAGATTTATTGTATTTATTTTGGATTACGTGATTTGTTTTATGTTCAGGTTGTGGTAAAGACAACAGCTGCAAAATCCCCAATTTATTTGTATAAGAAGAGAAGAAGATGATATTGACTTGTTGGATCTTATGATATGATATGATGTGATTCAAAAAAGTTTTAACTATTTCTTTAAAATTGAGTAGAATTTGAACAGAATAAAATAAAATAAATTCATTTATTCCTAAATGAAATGATTCAAAGCTGTAGTTTCATGTGTCTGGTGGGATTTGACCATATTGTACATCAGCAATCCTTCTTACTGGCTTTTGGCTTCACAACATCAATCACATTTGGCAATTCTTTTTCCATTTGGTTCTGTTTTGTTCTCTGTTTGTTCCTTTTCTGTCGGTAGATGACTATTCTTTTTACTCTTTTTTTTCCCCTTTCTTCTAGTTGGTCAAAAACAGAAACTTTCAATATGCTATATCGGATCAAAGTTATAGTATGAGTTGATTTCATAAGCTCTACCGGGTATAATTTTTTTTACTACGTCGGCCATTTGGAAGAGTTTTGAGAATTCTTCTGATTGAAATATATATATATGATTCTATGAATAACTTGCTTTAAATTAGTCATGATGAATATAGCTCTCGTCTTGATGTGTTTAGATTTATACTCATTTGGCACTGCTGCAAGGGTGGAGATAAACTTAACATCGAAGCAGTTGTTTTTGTGTAATGTGCATTTTAGTGATGAAAGTGATACAACATTAGCTACTTCAAGAACAAAGCCACGGGTCTCGGACAAAAAACTACTCACTTTATGAATCAGTCATGTTGGAGTTGGACTCTCTTTTTGTATTTAGGTACTACTAACCTCAATAAGTGGTGCCTGAAATAATAGAAAGTTATATGTTTACAACTTGAAATTTGATTGCATGTTGGTCTATCCTTCCTATTCAAGAGGGTAAGATTGGATGTCATATCCTTAGAGTTAGATTAGATTTTAGTGGTTTTAGATTGGGATCTGGAACTAGTTTAGGGTTCTTGTGGAAGCAAATTACAGGAAAAATATTCACCTATTCAATCAGAGGCATTTTGGACTTATTTTCCTTAGTTACTAATCTGTGCTGCTATTAATTTGTTTTTTTAATTATTTTGTTGTGTCATGGGATAAGTTGTCTGTGTGTGTGCACGCATGTGTTTGTGAAACTGCTTTCATAGAGCTTAGCTGATTCAAAACCTTGTTTTCCTCTCCTCCCTATCTTCATTTATGGTTTGTTAATGGAAAACAATCAAATGTTTCTATTGGTATTTATAACATATAATTTGTTTGATAAAGTGAAAACATGTCACATTGTGGCCTCGTTAAGTGTTGATGAAGATCTGTTATTTAATTCAGATGGTGATCTCACAGTGTTAAAACATTTTCCCAGCAATGTCTTCCAAGTGATTGAATTTGAAGCTCATAATACTTCACAGTTAACAGCAGGCTAAAACTGCCATTCATGTAAACACAAGTTGAAAAGTGAATGCACAAGTATTTGAAATTTGTGTTTGTTGGTTCACACTCTTTTTTTCCTCTATGAATATGAATTTATGTATGTCTATTGTGCAAAAAGTGCATATAAACCGAACCTAACCAAATTAAGCTATAAGTCCCACCAAATGAGATCGGTTACATGAATCCTTATTCTCCATACGTTTTTATCGAAAGTCATTTCGTTAGTCAAATTAAGTATATCTATATTTTTATTTACAACGCTAACCAATGTTAATTTAGGTCTACTTGATCCCTTAACACTTCCATCAAAGTGCATATACAACACTAAATTGTTGACAAAGGGGCAACAGTCTTTGAGAATTTGGGAGGTGTAAGTGACCAACAATGTGAGTGAAGTGTCGGTGGTTGGTTTCTATTGTTTATTTCTGTGTCCATAACATTTTTCTGCAGCTGCAAAATGAGGTGACACTGCCCACACCACGACCATTGCTACTACTCAAAACATCAAAATCATCATGAGTTACACAAGCAGAAGCAGGTCACACAAACTGTTGAAGATGGTTGTAGAGAGGCCATGTTATATATATATGGTTGTGGAACCCTGTTGTAGATGTCAATATATGCGGTTTCATATGTCCGAGAATGGTTTTCCTCACGGGAAGCATTCCTTGATACTTTGCTTAACATCTGCGGCCAAACTAATGCTCCAATCCAAGCTTTCGACATAATTCCCCTGCTGAAACTGAGTAGTGAAAAAGGGAGGAATGACTACTACATTCAAAGTACACTAATTATAGGTGTACTTGGAAGAAATACCTAGATTTCACCTTGTGGCTCAGACTCAGATTTTAATTCGGTGAAATTTTATTTTATGAATGGATTTGAGTAATTGATAATTTTGGTATAAAATTCTAATTAAAATTTTGTGTTACTGATCAAATTAAGAGTCATATCCACTGGACAAGGTTTAGCTTACATAAAAAATACACTATTTCAAAGCATCTCCAACCGATTTTCTAAATGAGGCCCCATATTATGCAAAATATTATTTTTTTTATTTCTACAACTTCACCATTGTATCCAAAAAAAAAATATTAAAAAAAATTTCCAAATGACAACATGTTTGTCTGTAGTTAATTTTTTATTTTTAAAAAAAAATTGGTCTTTAATTAATCTTGCTAGATACATTTTAGTCCATCGTTGAAAATTAAATATAAAAAAAATTATCCCTATCTCGTTTTTCCTCCCATGGGAGAATACAATTTACAAAAGAATAAATAAAATTAAAAATGATAAAATTAAAATTATAAAGGGTTAAAGTAAAATTTTAGTTAAATTAAATGGACTATTGATATAGGGAGATTTGGTCAAAATCCCTCTCGTAATAAAATTTTAATACATTAAGGATAAGTATACAAAATTTTTCTTGAAAATTTAACACATACCATTATTATTAAAATATTAAATTTTAAAATAATATAATTTTTGATTTAGATGTCGATTTTTAATAAAATTAGTATTTTTAGAATCTTTTTATTAATATCTATCAATAAGATCCACGTTAACTATGAAATTAAAAAATATATATATATATCATTGTCTAAATTAATGTAAACAATAATATGTTACTCTATTTAACAATAACATGTTACTCTGATTATAATAATATGCTACTTTAATAATATTGTCTAAGAAAAAAAAAAGATAATTTACTTTGTCCTTATTATTATGTGCCTTCTCCTTAAAGAGTTTATGAAACAAAATAAATTAAATTATTATTTTCACTAAACAAAGGTCTAATAAAAAGATTTTGATTTGGTTGGTTTGGGATGTCCTAAAAAAGTGCACTTTTTGACTTATTGGTGAGTTTGGGTTGGGTTTGGGTTGGGTTTGATGTGATGTGTTAGAAAGGTGATGTGATTTAAATAAGATGATGTGACTTAAATAAGATAGTGACTTTTTGACTTTTTGACTTATTTAGTATATGCCAAACTAGTTTCTCTAGGTATAATTTATTTTATTTATTATTTTTGATTTCCATGGAGTAGCTCAGTAATCTATTTATTTGCTCAACAGAACAGACTCATATACCACTGAACAGTAGCCAGCAGCTGCAGGGGAATTCTACAGGAATTAAAATCAAAAAATAAATAAAATAAAATAAAAGAAATAGAGAGAGAGAGAGAGAGCGGGGTAGGTGCGTGGGATTGAGGCAGATGAAGACCACTCCTCTAGTAATCATCGGGGGGGCTGCCCCCTCCACCGCCCTTCGTAGGTGTATGGCCCCTTTTTCTCGCATTAATAATGGCTTTAACAACATCACCACCATCAAAACCCCTCAACAATTACCTCTCTCTTTTCAATTTCCCTTCTCTCTTCCTCGTCCTCTTTCTCTTCTCGCCATGGCCTCTTCTTCTTCTTCTTCTTCTTCAACTCAGTCCCCTACTCAGGTATCTCTCTCCCTCTCTCTCATCATCGACATCTAGGGTTTCATCATAATTTTTTTTTATATATATATATATGTCTAGTTATTTATAAGAATAAAATCTGGACCAGATGAATGATAATTATCGTGTTAAATCTATCTAATAACTGTTTTAGCTTCTTTTTTTTTATAATATTTTTGGGAAAATGTTTGTTTGTTCACTCAGAATGCGTCAGCTGCGGATTCTACTGCTGAATTTAATGTCTTTCAACTCATTCAGGCTCATCAGGTATTTTTATTCTACTTACATATATATATATATATATATATATGTTCTATATACGTGTGTTATTGGAACTAGGTTCATTGTGACTGCAGGGAAAGGCTGCTAGGCTTCCTCCCGTTGAAGAAATTCGAACCGTTCTTGATCACAGTTTACGCGGCATGCTTTCTACTTTCTCTCAGGTTAATGATTGATTAAACACCGATCTGATTCTTCAAACCGGACTTTTTTGTCAATAGCTGTATGATCATATGTTTTGTGTTAGTATGCCACATTACAGGAGCTATTCTAAACGATATTGATCCTCCTGCCAACTGGATAAAACTGTTATGTACAATAATGCTACTCATACATAAGTACAAATGTCACCAACTGTCACTAGAAAATGGTTCACCAATATGTATATTATGATACTCCAATGTAAATCAAAGATATTCCCATTTTTAGTAAAATGTCATATGACAAAACATGACACATCTATCTATGAGCTTTTAGAGAGAGAGAGAGAGAGAGAGAGAGAGAGAGAGAGATGGCTTTTGATGCACAAAGTATATCTTACAAGGACAGAAACAATATTTGGTCGATACGGAGTGATATATGGTTCCTTTGGATACCCATATTCATTTAAAATTATATATGATTAACTCCAGTATAGTTCTGATATTCTGTGTTCACGCTCTGGTTAATACACGATTAGGTATTCATTGCCTCTTGTTTATACAATCAGTTCATTATTTTCAAAGCTTATTGCAATTCCTTTTTAACATGCAGAAGTATGAGGGTTATCCATCTGGTTCAATGGTTGACTTCGCTTGTGATGCCTATGGATCTCCAATATTAGCAATCAGCAGCTTGGCAGTTCATACCAAGGTTGGCAAATAATTTTGAATTTTGTTATCATATGTATACTAATTGGATGTTGTTTATATATATATATATTGAAAATTGTTCTAAATGGCGGGCATCCAAAGAGGTGCCTTGATGTGCACGACTGTGAATTGTCTTTCTCTTTGGTTCACAAGGACAGGTAGAATGACAATGGAAATTTAGCTGTACAGCTACAGGAGCTTGTAAATTTTATATTCCTACTCAATTCCTGTTTAGCTGATTGTTAAGAGACAGCAAAAGGAATGCTGAATGATCTTCGGAATAGAAAATTCTTAAATTTTGGTTATTAGGATTAGTTTTTCTGGTGATGCTTGGGAGGTAAATTAATTTTTGAATTCATTCTTTTTAAATGCACCTTCTTATATTTTAGTGATAAACTTGATATGCATTTATTTAATTTAAGTTGTTTAATTGAGCATATAGTCCTTAATAAGGCAGAATGGCGAAAAAGGATTCAGGTAGCTGACCACTACCTGATTAAGATACATGGTTTAGTTTGGTCTGGTTTGGAGTCTTTTTGAATGTGCCTTCTTATATGTTAGTGATAAGCTCAATAAGTTGAAATTCAGATTATTTTAGTCACTTAATTTTTCGTTAGCACAGGTGTCCTGTCTGTATTCTTTTTCCTCATTAGCATAGGACTTCAAAACTTTGCTATGAAATACTTGCAGCATTTTTATATTTAAATTTTTTTTTTAGGATCTTCTAGTTTATGAAAAGTTACTTAATTTGTTGATACTCGCTGTTTTTTGCAGGACCTCTTAGCTAATCCAAAATGCTCTCTGCTTGTAGCAAAAGATCCTGAGGATAGGACTGATTTAATTATAACCCTGCATGGTGATGTTGTTTCAGTATGTTAATGACTTCTAATTTTTGGATGATGTGTCATTCTGATCTCGATTGCTGCTTCTTTTAGTCTATTCTCAATGCATTCTATCCCCCTTTGAACTCAATTGGAGCACTAAAATTCAAATATTTTTTTGTTTTGATAAACTATGCAGGTCTCTGAAAATGATAGAGAAGCTATCCGTACTGCATACTTGGCAAGGCATCCCAATGCATTATGGGTAACTTTTTTGGCCACTTGTTTTTTAGCATGCATGCCTCAATCTGATTCTTTACTCTTTCAGATGAGCTAATAAGACAATCCTTTCGAATATGAAGGTTGATTTTGGTGACTTTCAATTTGTGCGTATTGAACCCAAAGTCGTAAGATATGTGTCAGGGGTTGCTACAGCTTCATTGGGTTCAGGAGGTTTGTGTATTATCCAGCAAAAATTATTTTATTTTTAAATTTATTAGGTAACCATCATTAGTGCTTGAGATAGAATTGGTCTGAAGGTTTCCTATCCCTTCAAGTGCAATAAGACTGCAAAGATGATGACAATTAATGCTATTTGTGCTGAATGATTATGCGACACGATTATATTTTCAAAATCTGGTTTGTCTCCTTGTTCCTTCTTCTTACCACCTCTTTCTGCTTTTTATTCCTTCCTTCAGAGTTTAGCAAAGAGGAATATAGAGCTGCAAAAGCGGATCCAATATATCAGTTTTCCAAGCCTATTGCGGTATAAATGGCTAATATTTTTCGCTCCCCTTTTTGGCATATATTTCCATTGTTTATCATAATTTTTTCTGTCGTCATTTCTATTTTGTATATTTGTTGTTGGCAGTCCCACATGAATAAAGATCATGCAGAGGATACAAAACTTATTGTGCAACACTCAACCTCAATTCCGGTAATCAGGAATACTCCTTTAATCATCTCATGTTCATATGACAAGCAACTGCGAGAGCCAATCATAGTAACAAACCCATGCTGTCAACATGGATAAAACCAGGATTGGTAATTTCGGCATGTTTGGTTGTGTTTTCATTTTTTTCATTTCCAGTATTCTTTTTCTTTTTCTTTTTTCATTTTACAAGTTTTTGAAAACAAAACAATGAAAAAGTGGGTTGTTTTCAGAAATTTTTTCCGGAAAAAGTTTTGGAAACAATTCACCAAACAACTATGTTTTCCGAAAGATGAAAATAGAAAACAGAAAATGAGAACACAACCAAAGAGAATTGGTTCCATTGTGTTTTTTAACAGAGGTGGGCTGAAAATTGAAACTGATAACAAATGCAACGAGAAAGAGAGGGAAAACATTTAGCTTTCTCATGCTTGGAATCATTAATTAGCTTGTAAGTTGTAAATTTAGAAGTAGAAAGTCTTAGCTACTAAATTATCAGCTAATATTTACTTCTTCCTGTTGGAGAATATATGTTTACTTATGTTTGGCTGTGTTGCTTATCCCCGGAAATGTAGAAAATTTACTTTCAATTAAATTATAATGGAGTGTGATTGACAATTGCATACTTCGCTCGCATTCTAAAGTTCAATTTATGCCACTCTCTAGGTGGATTTTGCTCACATGCTGGATTTGGATTGTCTTGGTTTCAATGTTAAGGTAATGCTATATTTACCATTATCTATTTTGTCCATTCCTAGTATTTTTAGGACTTCAAAATTTATCACCAAGATATTATTATACATGCAGAACTTCTTGATGTTTTATTATTCCTGATATATCTAGTTGGAAAAGTTGCTTACTATTTTCTTCTATTTAAGGCTGGCTGTCAAGGGGATACTTTCAAGCTACGAGTTCCCTTCCCTAGACGTGCAGTGGATAGAAAGTAAGTCATTATCAATTCTTACTGGTGTGTTACCTTGTCTATGCTGTACATGGCAAAACTATCTGAAACTATTTTTCTTCATTTTATCTTCAATTGATGCCACTCATGGTGTTTCATGTTACCACTGTTTCTTTTCTTTTGACAGAGATGTTAAAACTCTGATAGTTGAAATGCTTCAAGCTGCAAAGTCTCAAGTTAATTGATTCTACTTGTGAAGAATGAAGAGATGCGGGTTCCAAATACCAGTATGCATTTTTCTTTTATCATTTGACATATATCTCATCAACATCTTGTGCATTTGTGCTTCTTGTTATGGCATCATCAACTGATCTTTGAACTGCATGTTAACTCAAGTAGACCTTATTGTGGAAGTCAGTCGGACACTTTAAGTCGCGGCAAACTTAAAATAGCCATCTAACACACTATACTTTGAACTTGAACTATATGCCCCTTCATATGCCACTTCTTCAATCAATACACCACTGTATTTTGTCAATATTGCACAATAATATGCATTTTGTTTTGGTTGAGATTGTGCAAAATTATTCACAAATACGAAAAACAGTATGATCAATAGATTTTTGATTCATTTGTAACAATTTCAGGATGACAGATTTTCACTTTCTGTTACATTCATTTTTTTTGTTCCTCTTTGGATTTTTTTAATTATATTTCTTTCTTTTATTTTTATTTATTTTTTCCATATTCGTCAAGAGTATTTTGTATGGCATCTTCCCCATCCATCCTGTATGCCCTACTTTGTTTTTACAGTGTTGATACGATTTGAATCCGTAATTTTTTTTGCTAATTCCATTTTAGGTCATAATATTAACACAAAGGAATCAGAGTTTTAAAGGTGTTAAAACTTTATGACCTTGTCCTTTGAGCAACATAAATTTCTCATCTTGTATATCTATAAAGTTATGTTTGGATCTTGGATTTATCTTGAGAGTGAGGAAAAAATGTAATTAAACAAAAAATTGAAATTTTTTTTTTGAGAACTAATATCAATTCGTATTTTTTTTTTGATCTTCCAATCTCAACCAAAAAAGAGAATCAATTTTAGTTTCTGTTTTACATGCCTTTTGTTCATCTGTATGCAGGATCATCACGAGAAAGCATAAAAAATCACAATTTACTTTGGTATTAATGGACAGATGGAAACAAAATGCAAACGGTATGAAACGCACTACTCCTCGAATTGACGACATGTAGGCTGAAAAATTTGACTAGCTATTGTTTATGTTTGACAAATTTGTTTGTTGTTATAAAGGACAGATTTTGGTGGTGTAAAAATGGAAAGTCTGCTTGATGTAAAAATGGTATAAAGGATAATGCTATAACAGGGTTTTAACTGTTCTTTCGTCTTTAGCTGTATGATAATGTGTCTGTGTTCATCCTCCTAAAAAAACAAGAATAATGCTATATGTACTAATTAGTGTACTAACTAATATATTAATTGATGATGTGGTATAATTTAAGATGTTTTTGATATTTGTGATTTGGTTCACGAGTGGAGTCAATAATAATGTCATAGCTAGTATTGGTGCACTAGTTAATACACTAAATGGTACATGTAGTACCACCAAAAAAACAAATGTCTTTTTATATATGCATCCTCTAAATATTTTTAATAATGTTACAATAATCATATTTATGTATTAAAAAATAGTTCTCATCTTATATGTTATTACTATTTTGTTGGTTTAACAAGGTTTATCACTCCTATTTGATAAGCAAAACACGATAAAGGCAGCTAGTTGTGGTAATACATTTGTCAAAGATCCTATATTGTTAAAAAAAAATTAAAACTTTAATATACATGAGCTATTTTCATATATTTTTTATAAATTTTTATACATTATATATGTTATAAATATTTATTAATAATAATTACGGTCCATTTGGCGGTTTTTGGCGTTATTCATATGATAATGTGGTATCTTTGATTGTTTTATTTATTTATATTTATATTTATATTTTTTTACTGATCAAGTCAAATAGAAACTTTATCAAAAACAAGAATTCCTGACGTGTGATTTTTATCCCAACCATAGATTCACAGACATTGATTTCGATGAATCTATAGCTTATGGCTTGGTTGGTGTGAACAAAAGTACCCAGGTTCTTGTTCAAAAAAAAAATACCCAGCCAGGTTCGTTTGGTAAATTGTTTCTAATCAATTGAATTTTACGAAATATTTAAAAATTATTTTTGCAGAAAAATAATCTTTCTAAAATTTTCATTGTTCTTGTTTTTGTTTTGAAAAGCATGAAAAATAAAAATAGAGAAAGTGGGGTGGTGTAAACAAAATTATATATTTGATAGGCTACGTAAAAATAGAGAAAGCGGGGCTGCCTGGTGGTTAGTGGCTTCAGTGCCTGGGTCACCAAATTAGATTTCTACCCCTGCCATTTTAAAAATAAAATGTTCTAAAATGCATCAAGAACTTAAATGCAAAAATTAAACTTACTACTTTATTAAAAAGTACAAAATTATCAGCATACTGTAAATAAAGAATATAATACAATTTGAGCGATTATTTTTATTTTATTTTAAATAATAAATAGAGGGGAAAGATAATTTAAAGTGGGCTACTATTATTATTATTATTATTATTATTAATATTAATCCAAAGAGGATGGATTCATTTGTCAGACAAATAATTTGCTCTATCCGGCAGCCAGGAGCATAAATAGTCAAAAAGAGGACAAAATCTAAACCAGTGGCCAAACAAAAGTGGCATTTACATATATAATTATTAACATTAACAATGCTAAGAACACATGTACTAACAATAGGGAGTTATTCATACGAGAGAATAAATAAATAATGAAGGATTGAAATTAAATACAATAACGAAATGATCCAATTCAGCATATATTTTATATATATATATATATATATTATCATTACATTCTAAATAAGTTATTTTGTGTTTCTAGCATTAGTGATGCAAATGACAAGATTGAGGAAGTGGAAAAATAGAGAGTATTAATAAAAGAAGGGATAATATATAAATTAAAAAATTGAATTCACAATTATCGACCAAAAACTTACTACTTTGTATACAGAGACAGTGGAGGCTGATGGGCGGTTGGGTATAATAACCCCCCTCTCACTCTCTCTCTCTCTTACCACTACCTCTCCCCCATTTAACCTAAAAAAAAAAAAGAACCAAAACCAAAACCAAAACCAAAACCAACCCAACCCAAGTCAGATCAGAGGATAAAAAGGCAAAAAAAAAAAAAAAAAGAGAGAATCCAAAAGAAAGCCCCCAACCTTCACTGTCATTCATTCTGAATCGCTCTCCATGCTGGTTCCCATGGCCTTCAATCCTCTCGGTCTCTGCCAATCACAAAACATAATAGTAATAAAAACAAAGCCATAAAATAAAAGAAGAGAAAAGAATGAGTTTTGATCAAACAATGAAAATCAATCCAATTATCCAATTATTATTAAATAAAAAAGTGAAGAAGAAAGAATAGTAGGGTGGGGGGTAACCTTCTTAGAACTCTTCTTCTCTCTTACTTCATACCTCTCTTGGCACATCTCTGACAACCATGCCCCTGGACTCACCAACTGTTTCCACATCCAACCACAAATTCACAAATCATCAGAAAGAATCATAACCCACCCAAATCACTGCTGATTTTTCTTTTCTTCTTATCTTATCTTATCTTATCTTAGCCAAAAAGAAAAAGAAAACCCATATCATATAACTGAAATTGAATTCCTTTGCATTCTCAAGTAATAATTTCAGAGACATAAAATCACACGCAGACAGAGACAAAGTCAGGGAAACACAGAGAGAGAGAGAGACTTACAAGTAATGTTCTTTGGATGATTTTGGCCCTTTTCTTAGGCCTCTGAGGAGGTTTACAGCCTTTGATGGCCATAAAATCCTCCTCTTTCTCTTTACTCGACAAACTTATATACAGCTTCGGCCATACAATCTCTCCTCTGTTTTCATCCCCGCCACTACCACCAATTCTCTCTCCTCCATCCATCATAATCGAACCACCGGCCTTTCCATTCTCATCCAACCCCAACCCAGCCACTGACCCTCTCGTGGTGTAGTACCTGTCTTCCTTCTCTGGAGAACCTGATGCCGACTTTCGATTTTCCGAATTCCTGCAAATCACATCCCACATGCATCAAATTTCCTCAACTAGTTTCTCGGGAATTTAAATCAGGGAAAATTTTCTAGACTTGTTTGTATTTGAATACCGGCGAGCGGGTTGTAGAAAGGGATCGGAAGACCGAGATGTGATTTTGCGGCGAAATCGAGCGGCGTTAGAGGATGATGGGTCGGAGACATGTGGGTCTCTCACCCTCACACATCTCAGTCTCTTCCCATTACCCCACTGTAGGAACAAATTCGGCTCTGCTCCCGCTCCTGCTCCTGCTCCTGCTGCTGCTGCTGCTGCTGCTGCTGGCTCACACAATACTCTCTCATTCTTCTCTTCTTTCTCCATCATCATCATCATCATATCTATTAAATCAACAACACCAACAACAAAATATGAAATTTTTTGGATATACAAAATTCCCAGTTTAAGGAAAAGATAATCACGGCGCTTGCTGTGTGACCTTGAGATCTACGGCTGCTCAAAGAAATCTGGACCAAATCTTCTCAGAAATTCCCTGAAAAAATCCAAGGATATGGAGAAAGAATTACAAAACCACCCACCAAGAGAGAGAGAGAGAGAGAGAGAGAGAGAGAGCTTTTGGGTCACAAGGAAACAGAAAAATACAAACAAGAAGAAGAAGAAGAAGAAGAAGAAGAAGAAGAAGAAGAAGAAGAAAAAGAAGACATCTTACAGTGAAAGAGTTCCTCCATGTCAGAGAAGAATAACCATTGGCGTTTCTTTTTCTTCAAAACAAAGAAAGCCCAAATATAACAATCTCTCTCTCTCTCTCTCTGAACTCGTATGTATTTTGTTGGTTGGGTAGAGACTGCTTCTCTTTCTCCTTCTCTCTCTCTCTCCCTCTCTCTCTCTCTCTGTATATGTCTCCGTTTCTCAATTCTCTCTCTGTCTGTGTTTCTCTATCTTTCTCTCTCTCATCTTCTTCTCTATTCTCCATTGCATTTACTTATATATTCACTTTTTTTTTATCGCCTGATAACTGAATATAATACCAACCGTAGGATTTTTCCAATGGACGGTCCGATTGCGTCTTATTACCTGTTTTGCTTTAAGCCTTCCCTTCTGATTCAACCGAGGCAGGACAAAAAAACCTCTTTCTCTTTTTGTTGTTGGGTTGGGCCTGTCCATTTGGGCTTCGATAAGGACAAGGTTGGAGTAGAGACTAAAATAAGTTTGTTAGGCCAGGTTTACCAGCCCGGCCCACTAAACTTACTTGGACTGGTCTTCAATGACAGTAGTTTGGTTTGGGCTTCTAAAGCTCTTAGTTACATGGACCCAAAAAACAACACATTCGTGTAAATTGATTCCCAATTCCAATTTGGGCATTTGCTCGCTGCATTATTCAATGCTTATGCTTCGTTGCTGAGATGGGTGCTTTCAAGGTGAAAAGGCTTTGATAAATGAGTAATGAATTAAACACTCTTTCTTTTGCTAATTCAAGTAGTGGTATCTCTCTCACCAAATATCAGAGAGATACCTAGAATAGAAGAGAAGCTCTTTCCTTAAGCTACACCTGTGGTATCACTCTCACCAACAACCTGGGGAAGTACTTGGGCACACCTATTCTCCACAATAGAGTTTCTAAAAACCAGTTTCAAGATATCCTTGACAAAATAGCTCAAAGACTTTCTGGATGGAAACCCAAAAACCTTTCCCTTGCTGGTAGAACAATCCTGATAAAGGCTGTCACTTGGGCTATGCCTAATCACCTTATGCAAACTATGGAAATCCCTCGGCATACTTGTGACCAAATTGAGAAACTTAACAGAAGCTTTCTTTGGGGCAGCGCTGACACTAGAAAGAGAGTCCACCTTGTTAACTGGCAACAAGTGTGCAAAAGCAAGAAGCACGGAGGCTTAGGAATCAGAAATAAAATATCAAAGCTCAAAATTCTGCTCTTATTGCTAAGTTAGGATGGAAACTTGCCACTAACTCTGAAGAGCTCTGGTGTACCATTCTCAAAACCAAATATCTTAAACACCATTCTCTATTTAATTGTCCCAGTACTAGGAAAGCTTCCCACATCTGGCGTAGTATTATAAAAAACAGAATTGTTTTTGGAGAAGAACATTAAATGGAATGTTGGAACAAGGGAGCAGATTTCACTATGGACAGATTAGTGGTGTGGAGACCAACCCCTGAGCCTATCAAACTAGGGAGCACATATTGAAGCAACTACCAAAGTCAGCTCCATTATAGCTCCATTATTGATGAAGAGGGCAATTGGGATTTAGCCTCTATCTAGCACCTCATATCCCCTCAAGAAAAAGAGGCCATCCTTAGAATATATAGGCCCAGGTATGTTACCTATAATGACACACCTCATTGGAGGGGCTCCTCCAGTGGCAATTATTCCACAACAGCAGCCTACCAAGCCTTAGCCAACTCTGATTCTGATGGAACCAACTGGTTCGGGATATGGAAAATCCAGGCACCTCACAAACTTAGAAGCTTCCTTTGGCTTGTCATGCATGAAAGACTGTTCACCAATCATATGAGGTTAATTAGACATCTCTCTGAATCAGACACTTGCCCCATATGCCACTCCACTAGAGAAGACATGCATCACCTTCTCATCAACTGCCCTAAAGCTAAGGTATTATGGGTGAGCCTGAGGAACCTTCCTTGGTGGCAACAAAGCCAGCATACTACACTGCAAGACTAGATTAGAATTAATCTCAAAAGCAAGGACCTCATTAATGATATTCAATGGCCAACAGTTTTTTTGACAACTCTATGGACCACATGGAAAGAGAGAAACAAAGAAGTGTTCGAGAACATTACTCAACCTCCTCACACCAGTGTGAACTTTATTCTAAACAAGGCTTTGGAAACTCAGGCAGCCTTCCAGGTCTTCCTCCACCCAAACTTTAAGGAACCTTCACTAATGTCATGGTCTTGTCCTCTTGCAGGTAAGCTCAAGATGAATACTGATGGAAACTCTAGAGGGGATCCTGGACAATCAGGTTATGGAGGACTACTCCGAGATGAAGTTGGTACCTGGATCTGGGGATTTTATGGTTACTTATGCAACTATTCCAATTTGGAAGCTGAGTTGTGGGGCATTTACCGGGGTCTAACCATTATCCTGCAAAAGGGCTTGGCCAACATCCAAATTGAAACTGATTCCCAGCTGGCCATGGAGCTTATCAGAGGTGGAGCTGGGGAAAACTCTCCATACAGGGCTCTCATTGAAGATGCTAACTTCCTTCTTAGAAGATGCCAATGTACTATTGAAACAATTCCTAGAGAAGCGAACCAATGTACAGATGCTTTGGCTAACTTAGGAGTAAATCAACAAGACCACCTCATTTTGAAGGAAGATCCTCCTGTTTCCATCCTCTCTTTGTTAACTGCTGACTTGTTATATATTGGCTCTAGAAGGGATTAAGTTTCCCTAGTCTTATCTGTTCTTTTGTGTTGTTTGTTTTAAACTCTTCATTTGAATCCAAAAAAAAAAAGTAGTGAATTAATCTTCACCTATGTGAGACATTGAATACTTTCTTGCAATTTGTGATTGCCCTTGATTTGGTAATAAAAACATTCATTGTTTCCTTGCATTTTTTTCTTCTTCTTTTTGAATGGTGATTAGCATTCCAGGCTAAAACTACAAAGATTCATTGTAAAAGAAATTCACTGCGCTTTCTCTTAAATGTGTTGGGATTAGTTTATAAAAAGTTTATTGCTGAATTTGTTTCTTGTCCTCTTTTTTTTTTCTTTTTTTTTTTCTTTTTTTTCTACCTGTTAGAAGTGAAATAAGGGAAGGAGGAGCTCCATCGTCCAATAGTAAGTCTCGAATTTAGACATCAAACTTGACAAATAAAATAAAAAAAAAACAACTGGTCCATTAGAACGTTCGATGGTTCATTTGCTTTGTTGGTAGAGTAACCCAACCAAAGTCTTAAGTTATGTATATGCAACCTGTTTGTTTGGACGGAAATAAGGGAGAAAGAAAATAACTGCATGCTGGAATTTTAGGGGCATAAAATGACTTACAAAACCTATACAACATTATAGCAATACGAAACCATCATACTCCCTCCGTCCCAAAATAATGGTCCCTTTTGGGGAATCTAATTTTTTTTGGTAGTACAATTATTGCATTTGAAAAAAGTTGATTTTCCAAAATTATCCTTTTGATAGTACATTTTTTGGGAATATCAATGTCATAATTGTACTTTTTATATTGTTTATTAATTTAAAAGAAGGGCAAAATAGGAAATTTATATTATTTTTGTACTTGATTTTTGAAGAGGAACTAATGTTTTGGGACAATGAAAAATGGAATAAGGGACTAATATTTTGGGACGGAGGGAGTACATTTTTTTCACAATTATAACTAGGATGACAAGAAACATATGGGACTAGACCAAAATCGTTACTCCTGTGGAAGGTCAAGGGTTCAAAAACTCTCTATTTGTATGTGAATCTTATTTGTATGTGGTCTCATTTGCAATCTCACATGAAGCATTTAATTCCACAATCTTAATTTAACTTTTGTATCATAGTACAATGAATTATAATGACATAGTAATTACAATATTACAACTAAACTCTCAAAATAGGAAAGAGATCTCAAACAAATACAGAAGTAAGATCTTTACACCAGGGGGTGTTACGTACCAAAATTTTATAATAAAAAAAAAGTAGACGATGTGAACCAATTGGAAGTCTTTTACGTATTAACTTGTATGAAGTTATGGAGGGCTCCTTCTCCTCAATGAGAACCAATTGGAGATCTTCGCCCTCAAAGTGAGTCTTTTTCTCTTATTTCTCTTGTTTTTATTTCTGTTAATTTTATTAATAAGAAGGTACGTAACAGTGGGACAAGTAGAACTTTGGCCAACAGACTAATCCATTGGTTTTCAGAATCCTGGCTTTGCTTGAAACAAAATCCATCAAAGAGGAGAAGAAATTAACAACGGAAGAAAAGAAAAAGAAAAGAAACCATCAAGTGCCTAACCAATTCATCAAAGAACCACTACTATTTTTTGCCTTCAATTTCCTATCACCTACCTTATTTTGAGAAAGGGCTTCCACGCAAGAACCCAATTCTAGAAGTAGCACTTGTACACCTTTCATATGGCATAAGTAGGCGTGCATTTTGGCTAGGGTGAGTTTTAGGTCCTCCCTATACCATTCTACTATAGACAAATAACATGGAACAACACAATTTGTTTGTGTCCCCTCCTTTCCTTGTTTTCATTTGCAAATATATATATATATATATATTTTTTTTTGAAAGCCATGCAAATCATATCAATAATATTGGTTTGTTTTCCTTTGTTGTTGTTCACATTCTTTGCAGCTTCTAGCAGTTGCATGTGTGGGTATTATCAAATGGAGTCAAAGAGTGGCATGTATTCGAGTGACAAATAATCTCTCCAAAAACTAGAGTAAGGCTGCTTACAACTTATCTTCTTCAAACTCCACTTTAACGGTAGCCTTATGTACTAGGTGCCCTTAGTTAAAGAGAATGTCAGCCTCTGAATCAGTGCATTCTGTGAGTAGGCATAAATCAAATGGGTTGACAAATCAATTTGACCTGATTTGTATATATATCCCAAAAAAAACACTGTTCACATCAGTTGCTGGCTGCATATTATAAAGATATCATAAGATGTTTACCAACTTGTGTGAAGGAAAGAACACCAAGCCATAGACCTTCTTTTGACATTCATCACAAAGAAAAACAGTTGTGTTATATGGTTATTGTTAAGAGGAGGGGACTAACTTAAGGCTGTTGTGTTGATGTGGAGTCCTGGTCCCTTTCCCTTGAACCTTACAACATCAACCACAATTTCAATTCTAGTTGGTACATTGGGCCTATCTCATTGAAGATTATTTCTTCCATCATGGGATTCACCATTGTTCTCAAACCTTCATGTTACTTTGTCTCAAAATATTCTCATTCATTAGATTATGTCTGTCTCTGGAGTATTTCAAAATTTTTAACGATCTAGTAGTTATGAATGTCTTGGGACTGAGAAATTTGAAAACGTAGAATCCTTAGTCATTTCTTTCACAGTTGGGAACTGTGAAATCAGCCTTTGAATTCATCATTTTGAAAAAGCAATTGTGAAATGGGCCTTTGAATGGCAAGTGTTTGAATTATGGACATACTTTAGACATATTGCTGCTCCTTTTGCTTCTTCTTCCTTTTATTTTTATTTTTATTTTTTATCTTTTTGAAGCATTGCCAGGTTTTCATTGTTTTGACCGTTAAAGAAAAAGCATGAGAAAATTATGGGACTAAATAAAGCCAATTTGACAAAGGTAAAAAAAAGAAAAAAGGAAAAGAGAGTGGGACTTTCTTGATTAGTGCAAATTAAGGGTAATCTGGGGTTGACACCTGATTATGGACTGTAACAATATGCCTTTTTATTTTTATTTATACCAAAAAAAAAAACATTTACATAGGCAATTCTTGATCTCCATGACTAGTTTTCATTTTCCAATTAATAGTATTCTTCTTTGGATTAGACTTGTGAGATAATTTTTCTCTGATTTAGAAGTTGGTTTTTTTGCTTATTAAAAAATTTTTTGAAAAGTCTAAATTTAAAAAGGCATAAATGTTTGGCAATACAACTTTTTTTTTTTTTTTTGGTTGTCTTCTATTTACTCTTCCCTACTTTGAAGAATTTGCTAAAGAGGCCTTTAGTATCCAATAAAATTACTGTTTTAACTTTCACTATCTTAGGATGTGTGAAAAGTCCAAAAAGCCAGTTTTTTGGCCAACCAAATTTGCCATTTTTTTTTGGAATTTTTTAAAATAAAAAGTCGACAAAAACATAAGCAACCAAAGGAAATGAAAATCAATACTAAACCTCATTTTGCCTTTGAACAAAGTTTGTATGATTGAGTTTTACTCAACCTTCCCACTTGGATCCGCTGGAGAGGAGTTCATGTCAATTTTTAATGAACAATAATCAATATCAACACAACAACTACAATAGTGACATGATGACAGTATTTTCTTCAGTATTGTTAGATTCATCACAATTTTATATCAAGTTTTATTTATTCTATGATATGAAAACACATACCATTATTGATATAATAAGTCTCAAGTTAATTCCTTTATGCTGTGTTTGGTTGGGGGATTTGGAATTGGAAAGGGAAAGGGAAAAGGTGTGTAAAACTAGGTGAAATATAGGTATGTTTTATTCACATTTCACTTATCTTTTCCATTTTGCTTTCCAAATCCCTCTCCAAATCCTCCAACCAAACATAGCATTAATGTTCAATTATGATAAATATATATAGTGAACAGAAATAATGTTATTTTATACTGAAATATATATGATATCTTATTTATGATTGTGTTTTCAAACTATCTATATATTTTTTTTCAAAACAAAAACTATCTATATTAATCTCTGTCTTTGTAACCTTACTAAAAAAAAAATTGATATAATTATGTTAAAATTATAAAATCTGTTAAATTTTTTTAAAATAAGAGAAGAGGTTAGTGTAACTAACATATTCAAACAATCGTGTCTTGTCCAAAAAAAAAACCATTTGACAAAGCCCCACATGAAGGCAAAGTCTGTCCACTTTGTCCACTCTTGAAAAAAATAAATAATTGAATCATTGAGCCGCCCTTACCATTTCCAGAGCTAATATTACATATCATAATTGAGAGCATATGGAATTCCAAGTAAGATGAAACAGCTCATCAACCCCATACCTCTCCACCAAATAATTCAATTTTTTATAGAGAAATACTATGGTACATACTTATATCATTTTATAATTAAAAAATAAAATAAAATAAAATAATTTTCTATTTTTTAGATCATAACTAAAAAAAATAAAAATATTATAACTAAATATAATATGAGATATAATCAAAAAATTTATGAATCATAACTAAAAAAAATTAATTATAACTAAAAAAAAAAATTGTACAATTTCCCCTCTTATAGCCACACTAAAATATCTTAAAGAAAAACAAAATTGTATTGGCACTGAAAAGACAAAAACACCCTTGGCTGCTCAGGGCAGAGCCTCAGAACATGCTCTAAGGTGGAGGAAAATTGCCCCTACAAAGCACCTCTCCCTTATTCTTTTGCAAATTGAGGCCCCCCACTAAAGTTTCTGGGTGGTTAAAAAAATGGATGGATGGACCCTAGAAAAAGACAGAGAGCCGTTGGCATACAGCTGTATGGCACCTAAAAGTTATAGGACACCCTGTAAAAATTGGTCTAAAATTCGACGAATGTAAAAGCAAAGCAAAAGCAAAATGAAACAATAGTTGAATTAACGGTTACATTGGCCGCACCACACACCTTATATATAACTACCAACCATCCCATTCCCACTCACTGCTTCTTTTCATTCTTGCTTTGCTTTCCTCTGTTTTCTTCCCCTGTTTCTCTCTCTCTCTCTCTCTCTCTCTCTCTCTCTCTCTCTCCATTTTCAATTGCAAATTTGCTTTGCATAATTCGATATACACAACAAAAATAACAATGGAGGCAATGAAGATGAAGCTTTTTGTTGCTGTTGTCATGATGTTGATGGCCGTGTCAGCTGTCCAAAATGTGGCTGCAGCAGAGGCCCCTGCACCTACCCCTACCGCAGGCGCCACCGCCTTTGTACCCGCAGCTTTTGCTTCTATGGCCGCCCTTGCATTTGGTCTTCTCTTCTAATTTTCACTCTCTCTCTCTCTCTCTCAGGTTGCAATTCATTTGGGTTTTTTTTTTTTTTTTTTTTTCTGGAATGGGATTTGGGTAGAGAGGCCTGTGTCTCAATCCTCTTCTCTGTTCCAAATGGGTTTAAGGGGCTAATGGTGATCATGAGGTTGGGGGAAGAGAAGGGGTTGAGTTGTGACTCCTTTGATTGGGCTTTCATTTGTTATTTTTT